>VXAC01007221.1:0-10872 GCA_013399225.1 Rhipidura dahli | reverse complement strand
AAAAAAAAAAAAAAGGATTTTCTGTGTAACAAGGCAGTTTTGAGTTCTGTGTGAGCAGGCTTGAAGGCTTTCACAGGCCATGGTTCTCCTGCCATCAGACAGGGTGTCATAGATCAAAAATTTGGTCCTTTTTGTCGGTATAAATAATCTTTCTTGATGTTGTCTTTGAGCTTTAGTGTAAGTTTTTAAATCCCTTTACAACTAGTTTTACTTGGAAAACTCTCAAACCAAATCCAGCTCAGTGTTATTCTCCTTCTAAAGTATTTTTTAACACTTTAACTGAGCAAAGACTGTGCAGAGTCCAAAGTGTCTGGCACAGGATAGTGAAATCTCCTTGTGATAAGAGCAACTTGAGAGTCCTGACTGGACTCAGCTAAGCAGATCTGAAATGGGGCTCTGTCAGGAAATGCTGCTCCTTTTCGTGACTGTGCTGCAAAGGCCAGGCAGCTGCTGGCTCTGGTGAGCATTTTCCATGGTGCCTGGGTGGCCAGCCCTGCTGACTTGGCTACAGCGAGTGTTGTGTCATTGCCACCCGGGTAATTTTTTTTTCCTCCTTTCTCCTTTTTTTCATTGTATCCTACTTCTTCCAGGGTGTGCCTGAGGAATGACTCAGAATGAAAAAATAATGCTCTTGAGCTGCATGCAGGAATGAG
Organism: Rhipidura dahli; assembly: GCA_013399225.1. Taxonomy (NCBI): domain Eukaryota; kingdom Metazoa; phylum Chordata; class Aves; order Passeriformes; family Rhipiduridae; genus Rhipidura; species Rhipidura dahli. Next base: position 10,219 of record VXAC01007221.1, on the reverse strand, counting down.
GCTTGTTCACGTAAAATAAAGGTTGATGCTTCCTCAGTTTTGAAAAAGAAAAAAAAAAAGACTGGCAGTGTTAACTGGAAGTTTCTCTTAGAAGAGAAGGTTTTTTTCAGTTCAAGCACTGCTTTTGCACATCCATCTGCAGTTCCACCCATGTCAGTAAGTGTTGTGGTTTAACCTCAGCCAGCAGTACTGAGTACCACATCCAAAACATGGCCCCACACCAGCCACTGTGGAGGAAGTTAACTCTGTCCCAGGTGAAACCAGCACAGTATGACGTAGAACTTGAGTAGGATAACAATTTGGGGTTTAGTAAGAATTTAAGTGTTACTCCTTGCCATGGTCAGATAAGCACACTGTTCTCTTCATAAACTCCTTCAGCAGAATGGTCTCTGAAAAAGCATTACATAGACAACTCACTGGGTTATGTGAGTTATTTAGGCTTTTAAGCCTTTCTTTGGGATAAAGTTTTGTTTCCTCAGTTGGAAGAATGATCCTACTGAACTCTGAGGTGGTCTGCAGCACCTAATGCTTGTAATTAATGAGGACTGGAGGTCTGGTTGAAACAGAGCTGCTGCTGGACTGCATGGAAACCCCTTAAACTGAAGGTTGATCAGGACGTCATTGGAATTAAGTGTAACGGTGTTCTCTGGGGTCAGTGATGAGAGAGCTGTCAGTTGCAATGCAGTCATGTTTGGGTTTTGCTGTCTTTATTTTTCTCTTTATTTTGGATATGTTGCCCAGAAAACTCCTTGCTCCTAGGCTAGCCAGCTAAAAAGCAGATACAGGTAAAACGTGGAGAAGAATCAGGAGAGGGAAAAAGAACTTTCTCCAGTATATGTCATCACAAATTTTTATTTGGTGTCTCATCTTGGTTTTCTTACAAGGCTTTTTCTTCCGCAGCATTTTTAGCTCATTGGAGGTGCTGCACAGACCAGAATGTCCTCATAAAAGCCAGTGGAAAAAAATTACATTTGGCCTCTCTTTGCAGAAGGGCTTGCTTCAGGGAAGTCAGAATTTAGAAATGTCAGGGGCAAAATATAAATACATGCAAAGTGGAAATAGTCTTTCCTCTTTCACATAACTGCTTAACAGCTCAAAATAGCCTGTGCACAGTTGTGTGTGGCTGTTTCAGGGTTCTGCGCAGCTCCATAATACAACAGGGTGGCCTAGGAAGGCCCAGCCCCACCCAGATCATAACAAACACCAGCTCTTGTTTCGTTCTTCGGAGTTGTGCATCTCCATCTGGGTCTGTGCAGGCTCATTAGCAGAGCTGCTCATTTACGGTTAAAAGAAGACTCCAAGCATCTTGTAAAAACTTTGTGCTGTTTCTAAAACTAGAGCTTTTTTTATTCCAGCATAAACCCACTTATTGCAAACGTTCTGTGAAATGGTGTTTTGTATATGGGCTGTGAGTACCTGCATAAAATACCAGAAGGAAAACAGGTGGAACTGACACTTGCCACAGCATATTTTCCATTTTCCATTGGAAGTGAATGCACCATATTATTGAGATCATCTGGAGTTAACTGGAGTGAAAAAGCCCCAGAACTGTTGTGGACTACAGCTAAAGTGAATTTAGCAGAGTAAATATACACTAGAAAAGGGGGAAAAAAGAAAACCAACCTCAAACTCTAGCACTGAATCCAGAACGTAATAAATTTTCTGTGAAACTATATAACATAATTAAATGTTAGCTTCTGACTTAGCCTCCTGTTGATTATTTCCTCCATCAAATAGTAAGGACCTGATAGAGGAGGGCTGAGTATCTACAAATGCCACTGAAATTGGTAACTGAACTGTTATCTTAGCAGTCCTTCAGCACACAGGCTTTATCCACATTGTCTTTTGCTTGTTGGACAACAAGTATAGGGGAAAACACCTGATTTTCTTGGCTTGGCATATCTTTGTGTAAAATAAAGGCTGTCTGGAAGTGTTCAAGAGGCGTTTGAGGATATGGTTTAGGGGTGGTTATGGTGGTGCTGGCTTGACAGTTGTACTGGATGATCTTGAAGGTCTCTTCCAACTTTGATGATCCTGTGTCTTGTAATAGTGATTTGCACTTGAAGTTTTCTGCTTAAATGCAGAGAAATGCTTTGCAGTTGAAGATTTATGACATTTTATAGAGAAATTGGAAAATAAGACAGTATGTATATTTTGACTCATTTTCCAGTATGATATTTTTCCACCCCAGAACCTAGACATTCCTCAGATAAGGCATGTTACTTGAACTAGGTTCAAACATGTTTAAGCACATAGTTCTGTGCCCCAGTTCAGGTGAGCTCATTCTTCTTGCCCAGTGCTGTAAGCCTACAAACTTCATTAATTTGGAAATAATATGGAAATGAATGGGATGGAACAACCCTGGGATGGGTTTCAAGAGACAGAAACATTTAATCTTTCCAAAACCCACCTTATCTTCCTTCAGGGCAACAGTCTCCAGCAGAAAGGTGTCACTCCCTACTAATTCAGACTTTGCACTCCTAGAGAGGTGCAAAGGTGTCCCCAGGTGGAATAGCAGGCAATGCCATAAAAATCCTGCAAAATCAGCAAGTATTGGAAAGCTGTGTGACACTGTGGATGCAATAGTTGGGCAATCCCATTTCCATTACTTCCCAGGTTTCCCAGTGGCATTCCTGAGTTTGATTTTCACTTACCTTGTGTGACCTTGAGTAAAGTAAGTCTATGCTAAGTACGTCATATCAGAAGTGGTAGAGGGGTCTGAAAGTGGCCAAGTTACTGCGTCTTTGTTGGTTAATGTTTGTTGGCTGAGTGGGGGTGACTGACAGCATCAGCAAAGCCAAGCCTGGAGTCTTAAAACCATCATGACGGTGCTGTGTGGTGGCTTGTCTTGTCCTGAAGCCCATAGTTATGCACGTGGGACAACTAATGGCAGGTGGACATAGAGGGAGGAAGAAAAAGGTGTGGGATCAAGGGCACTGCCTAGTTGGGAGGATTAGTGATCCTAATTATGCTGCTGCTTTGGTGAAAGGGTGATGAGAAGCAATTTGGAGACCACCGTGATAGCTTGGTGGTGTTTTTGTGGAACTCTTCCAAACCTGAGAGGAGGGGTGGGTGGAGAAGATCTGAAGGTACACACTTGAAAGATCATTAGCTGTGAGAAGGGTTCGATTAACTTCCTGGCTTTTTGCATCTGAGTCACAAGGCACACACTGGTGAGCACACCAGAAACAGTGAGCAGCAGCCTCAAGTGGTGTTCTTGGAAAGGATTTGTGGTTAAGGGTTTCTTTGGCTAAGATTTTTTTGGTTTGCTCACTTTGACTGTTTAGCCAACTTTTGGCCTTATATTTACATGAACCAAACCACATTGTTTGTTTTGAAAACTGGAGCAGGTAGGTTGGCTACTGTCTACAAGGGTTTTCCCCAGAGCAGGAACCCTGGCTTCATCAGCAGGCACAGTTTGGCAGCAGAGCCAAGCTGAGCTGAAGTCCTGCACTGCTGTCTTCCTTGTGGCTCCCCCAGTCCATGTGTACAGCTGGCATGCTTTAAATCCTGCTCCTTAAAATATCTTTCTTTGGGTTATCAAATATCAGTGGGATTTGTTCTTCTCAGTCACTCACTATTTTTGAGGAAATTTTCCTGCACTATGTTGTAATTCTTCCTGGATAAGATCACTTGTGAGACTAACAATAATCTCTCAGTTAGCTAGGAACCCAGCGTGCACCTGAGGAGGATGGAGCTGAATTCAACGTGCATCACACACCACCAGCTCCTGGTCAGTAATAAACTGCTCACCTGAGGAGTGCAGGACAGACCTTGTGTGAGTGCAGATGAATTCCTCAGCTCCTCTGGAACGTGCAGCCTTTGATCAGGCCCTAAGCATGGCTGTGTGACACGTGAAAAAATCATTTGCCATAGCTGATGACACCGATGGGTTTGTGTATACTTTTCTCTCCTGTTTTTCAGTTGAAATGATCAGTAGTTGGCATTTTGTTGTCTTTTCTTGGTTAGAAAAGACCCAAAACCCAAAAGACCCCTATCCAAAGTTGCACCAAAGTTTAAAAATTACCCAGTTGTATATATTAATAATAGGGATTTGTGTCATTGTAAAAGAAAAGCAGAGCTGGTAGGCCTCATGATATATTAAATGCAAATGCAGGGAGGATCAGGTGTTCAGTGCAAATATCCTCTGAAATCAAAAACAAATGTTTTGTGTAAATTTTCCCTAAGTAATAACATCAGGTTGGAGAACAGTGCTGTTCATGGCTGATGTTGCAAAATACAGCACGGAATGACTGAGTCAGGCAAGCTGACACTTGGGAATGGGATCATTTGTTTTGTGTGGGTTTGGGTTTCAGAAGGAGGCCTGCCTGCTGCCGGTGGGATGTGATGTTTTTGAAGTTGATTTACACATAAGGGTTCTGGAAAGTCAGAAGGGTATTGTGAGGGAGTATTGCCAGGGTGTGATAAGCAAGTAGAATGATGGGATGCAGTTCATTAATCATGTGACAGGAATTTTAGTGTAACTTTCCTTTTCGAGGTTGTTTGAGCATCCTTAATAAAACCCCATGTGACTGTACAACCAAATTTCTATCAGCTTGTTCATTATGTGCCATTAGATCAGATGCCCATGGAACAGGAATCAACGTGTTCCTTGTTTGAGCTGGCAGGGAAGAAATGGGATGGTAAAAAGGAGGGGTTCAGGGTACTTGATAGTGGCATACCTGTTTCACAGTCATATAGTATCTGTTGTTCCTGTTGCCTGGGAAGGATGCTGTGCCCCTAAACTCAAAATATGTGGAGAAGGAGATGAGAAAGTTCATTTTTAGCCAGTTCTCCAGAAGAGAAAGTAACTGAAGGGTGATGGGTTGTGAATGATGTCAGGGTCTTGATTCTTTGTCTGCAGGGCTGCAGAAATCGCTGTAGCTTAGTTCTGTGGCATTTCTTGTTGATTTTGTTCTTCTTGTGAGTTCCTTTCCTAATAAACATAACATCCTTTTGACTTTGCTTGTAGATTGCCCTGCCTTTCAGGGGATCTCACCTCTTGCTCACCATTCAGCAGCTGTTTCGACACAGCTTAGCCCTTCTGCTCTGGACCCTGCATGGTAGGGTGTTCCTGCCTTCAGAGTGGCTGTTTCCTTCTTGAGCTCTTCTTCCTCTGACACTTTGTGAAGGAATGCAGAAGTACTCTTGATCTGGGTGCAGGCAAATATTTCCTCACTTCCTAAATAGCCTTGCAGTTTGGCTGAGCTCTCAAAAAGTCAGGTTGAGGAGGAGCCTCACACTTGTATGTAGGGCATCTGCATCCGGTGCCGTGTCTGTTGTGTCCCTAGGGCTGTGCTAGAGAAGACCAGACATTAGGTCTTTGATGCTTACAAGGGCTTTTTTTTTTTGCCTAGGAAGAGTGCCCAAACTCTTCTTGCTGTAAGACCATCACGGGAATAAGATTTAATGGTATTTTCTGACTACTTTTTTTGAGGGTGTGACTGCTTGGATCCATGACAGGTGCGAGGAGCTGCTGCTGGAGGAGCTCCTTGTGGCACCAGCAGCATGACAGCTGGGGGAGTGAGTGACTCGGGATTCAAGCATTGCATCAGGGTGTTGTGGGAGAGCTGCTTGTTTTGAGTTAGCTCATGGAGTTGCACAAACAGCTGAGGAATTGAGTGGGGGTAGAGAAAATGGAAGTTCCAAGTGCTTTAAGTAAAAGACTGCTTCTTGCAGACCTCTTGCAGTCTGGGGCTTTTACTTCACCCCTGTAAACAGCATTTTGTGATGTCACCTGGAGAGATATGAATATGACCATTTATGGGCCAATTCTCGCACCAACAGGAAGGGAAGTGGGTATTTGGAAGTCAAGTACAAAGTTTGAAGACCAAACATCATCCTCAAAGCAAAATTCTGTTTCTTTTGTCAGTATTAGCAGCAGAGGAGTTTCAGGCTGCATTTAAATGGCAACTGCTGATGCATTATGGATGTGTGCATATGTGTAAACTGGATTTGAGAGCATGCATCGAGTGTGCTGAACTTTGACTACCCTGAGTTCACTTCAGAAAATGCAAAATGCTCTTTTGTGAGAAGTAATAAGAAGGTTTATGCAGCAGAAGGATGAAAGGAAAAATCTTACTAACAAGGAAGACCTAATTGACATCTGCCATTTTTTTGTGGGATGGTACTAACTAAAGTGTGTTTTAACTAAGATCCTATAGATTTGGTTTATAAATTTTGATGTGCAAAATAACCAGCTTATGTTATTCAAACTTTTTTTTTTTTTTGGTGATAAAATAAACTAGTGTTTTTTTAGAATGTGGAAACTAACATTTTGCCAGCATGTTTAGATTTTTTTTTCCTCTACTAGTTTTGTGTATTTTTGGTGGTATTTTTGTCAGCAGAACTTTATGTATGTCTTTTGCAGACTGAAAAATCTGGACTTTTAAACAGAATTCTTCTCCTCATGTTAATTAAACCAGTCCTTACTTTATTAGAGCTTCCACTAGTTTTAAAGTTTTAATTTCTTTTATTTTTGTTTTCCAGGTCAGATGTACAATTGCTTGTAAGTATCATTCTGTTGCTTGCTTTTTATTTTTTTGTGTAATCCTCATTATCTTAATTTCTTTTAAGAAAGATCAAACAGTGTAAGCAAAGTATTAAAAAAAAGCTTCCTGGGGACAACTTTTAGAAATAGGAGTTAAAAATGTATACTCAGTTATTTTAGTGACTGTAATACCTGCAATGCATTTAAGGATATTTAAAGATATAAATCTGTACTTGAATCCCTTTGCTTTTTAGTTTGTAGAGTGTTTTCTGGTAAAATCAGTTACAGGTGTAATGTGTTTAGAAAGATGGGAAAATACACATAAAGGCAATAAAAACCAAACAAACCTCAAAACTAAAGGACACACAGAGTGATCCTTTTAAAGAATTTCTGAAGCGAGTCTAGAACTGCTGCATTGGTCAAGATAACAAGCTTTCATGTGGCAGAAATTTCTGAAGATGTGTGCACTTAGGTTCTACCCTAATACTGAACATCAGGCTTACATGAGTTAGCCTTTAAATTTAAGGGTCTGAATCAACTGTTTCTATGCTTTGGGCTGTGCTACATCAATGTGAATTTTCTGGCTCTAGGTACACAGCCGTGTCTCTTCCTTACTTGTGGGAACACATTGTGGGAATATGAGAGGGGAGGAGGGGAATGTGCTGAGGGGAAGAGACAGAATTGCTATGCCGGGTTAAACAAAACTTCTGATAACAGATGAAGAGAACACATGCACAGAATGTGGCTGCAAGTTGGTTTAACGCCTTTCAAACAAAACTGTGCTGAAAAGGGCAGGTCATGATAGTTTTCATCCAAACCATGTGTAGAGTCAGTGGGTGGCTGAAATAATGTGGCAGTAACGTGAATCTAATTCAAATCATCTCACAGAAGTTAAGAGCTGAAACCAGGAAAAGTGGTAAAACCAGGAAATGTGCAGTGAGGTTTCTGTAGAACTGGGGAAACAGAAGTGACTGTGGGTCTGTGCATGATACCTGTAACTGACTGCACTTCTGCAAATGGGAAGTCCAGGAATTTTGTAAAGATACAGTTTTGTGTTCTTCTTTCAGGCACTGAGGATTGCAGCTCAAAAAATGTAACTGCAGAACCGGCAACTAGTAGTAATGATGATTTATCAGTAAACTCTGCAAGTGAGAACAGAACTTCTGCAGGTGGAAGAGTGGCCAGGGCTGTGTCTGATGGGACAAGAGGTGATATAAGCACTGTAACACGTTCGTGGTTTGAAATGTGGCTGGGATGTGAATCTTTGGGGTGTTTTGCACTTTTCTATTGTGATAGCATTTTAAGCCTGAGATCTAGTTTAGAGTGCAAAGAGCATTGCCGGGGCATGGATCCAACTGCTTTACTGCAGTAGAGAATGAGGCTGAGAAATGTATCTGCGCACCTGACTGGGAGTGCAGCTTCATACTGTGATTGCTGCATGGCCATTAGTTCTATCTGTGTTAGACTCAGGCTCCCTTCCCTGCTTACTGTGGCTTTTTAGGTTGAATCTTAATGGTTCAGCTCACTGTGACATACAGATTTGAAATGCACAAGTGAAGTCCTTTGCCTAGTACAGAACGTTCTGTGTCATGTATCTGCAGGAGAGATGTGTGAATCTTGCAGCTAAGAAAGACTTCTCCCTTTGGGATATCCAGTTTAGGAAAGAAATGAGAGCAGGTTGTGTGTTCCAGTCTTCCTCAGCACACTGCATAAAGCTCACAGCTGAGGCAGTGCAGAAATCACTGCTGCACCTAGGCAGCTTTGCTCCTTGAGGTGAAGTGAAGCTTGAAAAATCGGAGTAGACAGCAGAGCTAGCAAGTGTGCCTTGCAATAGAGAAAGGTAGCTTGATTGTTTTCCCAGGCTTATTCTTGTTTTACAGAGACTGGGTATGGCAGGGAGGAGAGTGCTGTAAGCATTTGTCAGCAAATATTCCTGTAGGTTAAATTTTTTTTTCTCTTTTTGTAGAATTCAGCCCAATTCGTAATCTCACGGCAGAATACATTGGTGTGACTTCTGTCATCTTAACATGGTCAGTGGAAAACCCTACTTCGAAATCCTACACATACAGGATAGAGGGTGTAAATGAGACAGATGTGAAGATATTCAATGACACCAAAGCAGAAATTACAGAGTTAAACCCTGGGACGATGTACAATTTCACTCTATATGCAGTGGCAAATGGTAGTGACACAGAAGGAGTGTCCTTAAACCTGTACACAAGTAAGTCACAGTTTCTTGCAGTTCTCTTTCTTGTGGTCTGTACTTTTCTGTGCAGCTCGGGGGTCTGACTACATATGTGAAGATTGCAATTCATATCTTGTGTATAAGACTTGATATTTTAGTCCTGGAGGCTGCAAAGAATGCAAAGAATGGGATATTGCTGTACACCACAAACACAGACCTGATACTTTTGTTTTCTTGTTTTAAATTATTTTCCCCTCCATCCCGGTCTCTTCCCTGCACACCTCTCTGGATTCCTGAGGGAGGCTCTGGAAATTTTGTTACAGTGATGGCCTGTGCTTCTCCTTTGGAGTGTCAGAGGGAGATGAATGCCACTCAGGGTTGCATACCATCACTTCTGTCTTAGCTGCCTGCTGGTGCAACAGCCTGCAGGGGTGCCTGATGATGTTGGGGTGCTCCTGCACTCTGGACCATGAGTAGTGTGAGGGAAGGGAAGCACTGGTGTGGCTGTGTTTCTTGTGCTGCATGTCTGTGAGCAGCTGTTCCTGCAGGTTAACAAGTTGTTGCTTTGCCTTTCACAGAGCCCAACCCAGTTGTTGATCTCAAGGCAGAATATGTTGGTGTGACTTCTGTCATCTTAAAATGGGCAGCGAATGACAACGCTTCTGACACCTACACGTACAGGATAGAAGTTGTGAGTGGTACAAAGACAAACCTGATATCCAATGACACCAAAGCAGAAATTACTGAGTTAATCCCAGGGACAATGTACAACTTCACAGTATTTGCTGTAGCAGCTGATAATAAGACAGAAGGAGAAGGAGTGTCCATATTCCAGTATACAAGTAAGTCACAGTTTCTCACAACCCTGTTCCTGGTAGACAGCTCAGATCTCTGCCTAACCACCTGAGGGCTAAAATGTAAAGATGTCATGCACAGATTTGATGCCCTATTCCTGGAGCCTAATCTGGGATGTCCACTAAGTAGTGGGGTCTTTAAGTATGGAAGAAATACATCCTTGCTTTTAAAAAGAAAAACCAGGCAGACATAATCCACCTTGCTTCCTCTCCATCTTTGTCCTCATATCTCTTCATGTGGGAGATAATTTCTTGTCATAAACAGTAAGCCAACTAGGAAAGACACTCTCCTAGAGTTGCTGTTTGTGAACAGAATAGGACTCATGGGAGATGGTAGGTGGCTGGCTTGGCTATGGTGATTAAATGACTGAGTTTCAAATTTACAGTGTATTGAATTAAAAGAGACAGCAGAGTTATTACCCTGGACTCCAGGAGAGCAATGTTTAAGTTATTCAGGGCACTACTTAGCAGCCTACCCTGGGAATCTGCTTTTGAGGGTTTTGGAGTCCACAAGTGATGATCAGTTTTTAAAAACCACCTTTTAGGAGCACAGGAACAGGCAATTTCACTATGTCAAAAGTCAAACAATTGGGGCAGAAAACCAGCTTTGCTGAACAGGGAACTCCTTGTGGAGCTCAAGTGGAAGAAGAAATTGTATGAGCTCTGAAAGTGAGGTCAGGCTTCTCAGGA
>VXAC01007220.1:59452-81472 GCA_013399225.1 Rhipidura dahli | reverse complement strand
GCTGTGTGGCTGCAGTGATGCTGAGTGTGGTGCAGGGGGGATGTGGCTGCAGAACCAGCCAGGTTGGGCTCCTGCTCCCAAGGCGCTGGCAGAACAGACCTGCCGGGTGTTTTGGGGACCTCCGCAGCCCTGTGCTCATTTCCCCCCCTTCCCCATCCAGCACCCCATCCCATCACTGTTCTGATTCTGTCAGTCTCTGGCTGTTTGGAGCTCTTTTCCAGGGTGGGCTGTCAGGCTGGCTGTGGTTTGAAGCGGAAGCTCCCGGCACAGCGTTGGCACGTGGAGCTGAGGGAGCGTCTGCGGGAGCGCTGGGAGCTGCGGGGAGAGGCTGCGGGGAGCAGCTCGGAGCTGGCAGAGGGCTGGGAGCCAGGAGTGAGGAGAGGGCTCCATCCCCCGGCAGGAGCCAGCTGCTGGGGTACTGAGAGTCTGGGCTGGGGCTTATGGAAGAACTGTGGCATCTGTAAAACCCCGGCCCCGTCCTCTGTGCTGGGGAGAGCCCTCAGCCCTGCTCCCACCTTCACCCTGCACCCACCTGTACTGCCATGGGGGCTGGTGGTGGGTGGGGAAGCTCTGCCCTGAGACCAGCCCCGCTTGGAGGCAAAGCACCTGCACCTGCAGCACTGGAGTTTTGCTGCCCAGTTTCTGTGCTCCCTGCAGGCACCATGGGCTCCCTGCAGCAAGAAGGGTGGCTTGTGGTTCTTCTCATGCTCCTTCCTGCACAACAGCATGGATCTGAGAAAAGTGGGTCAGTAAAGGGGTGAGATGTGCTGGTTCCTCTCCTCTGGGCTGAAACCCTCAGCAGCTGGGAAGCTCGGCATCCTCTGGAAGCCAGAGCTGCCTGTGGCTCCTTGTGGGGTGGGGGAGATGGAAGAAGCACAGCAAGTTCCAGATTAATTGCAAGTTCAATGACTGTGTATATGAATATTTAATTATCTACATCTGTCATGAATATGCATGATATGCAGATGCGAGAGGGAGCCAGCAGTGAGGTGGGTGTAGGCAGGAGTGCAGAATAGGGCTGGAGTGGGAGCAAAAACTGGCACCAGCAGCACCAGCTCCCAGGAACCGGCACACAGGGACCCCAAATGGAAGGAGCAGTGGGACCCGGGGTGGTGTGGGACACCTGGTGGGGTGAGTGACACCTGGGGTGGTGAGTGAATCCATTGGTGCCAGGTAGGAATAATCTCACAGGAAGAGACTGTTCCCTGTGAGGGTGGGCAGGCCCTGGCACAGGGTGCCCAGAGCAGCTGGGGCTGCCCCTGGATCCCTGGCAGTGTCCAAGGCCAGGCTGGACATTGGGGGTGCAGTGGAATGGATGTGGGCAAGGTCTGCCAGGGAGAGCCTTCTCTCCAGCTCCTGTGGGGTTGTTACAGTGATTAGTGTTGCCGGGGCCAGGCTGTCAGAGGCAGGTTCTGGGGTGCTGTATATCTGTCAGCACAGAGCTTTTTATTACAGCAGACATTTTTGTAATTACAGCATGAAATAGTGTTTTTTTATTATTATTTTGGCATGAGGAAAAGCCATTATGATATGGGGACAAGGCTGTTACTCTCCTTAATTTTCTCATAAAGAACACTGTTGGTGGCTGCTGGTGGCTCCTGGGGCAGAAGGGCCATGGTGGAACCAGTCTGTCCCCTGTCCCCTGCCTCCTCCAAGACTGCCCAGCACTTGGGCATCCCAGTGAGGGGGCTCCAACCTCCCTCCATCAGCCCCACCCCAGCTTTTTACTCCTGCTCTGGTCCTGTGGACATGGAGAGAGGATGTGCTGATGTGTTTCCTGGGCTGAAGGAGAACCTGTGTGCCTCTGTGAAAGCCTGAGTTTCACATCCGAGCCGCTCCTGGAGGGTGGGAGGGGGGCTTGTCTGTCAGCACTGCAACACGGTGCTGCTTTTCCCTCTCCAGCCCGTTTGAAAGGGATTAGCTTAACACATCAAAAGCACTTGCTTTACGAGAGTGTTTGATGTTCCCTCGGGCTGGCTGCGTTTGAGCACACACAAGAGGGAACACGTGTGTGGCGCAGCCCCTCGCAGCCTTCGCTCCACGGCACCAGCTGCGGCCACGTCCATTCCCAACCAGCAGAGCTTGGAACAACTCAGGGCTCACTGGTGGCTGCTGCCGTGGCAGAGGGTCTCCCAGATCCCCCGTGGTCACTCCTGCTGTCCTCCAGCCCCTGTCCCTCCCAGTGCTGCTGCGGAAGGCGTCTGATGGATCCTTGTCAAAGGGGCTCTTGGACCAGTTCTCCTTTCCCTGCTGCTTTTGCCAAGATGTAGTAGGCAGTATTGGTGCTGAATGCATTTCTGAGATTCTTTTAAACATTCTCTCCCCTGCACTACACAGATTGCAGCAGTAATCCTCTGTTCTGAAAAATCATTTAATACTTCAGAGGCCGCCGTTCCCCCAGATTTGTTCTGCGGTGTCCTTGCTCCTCCTGATGTCCTGTCACATACACATCACTTCTGTAGAACAACAGTCTTTGAGAAGGAAATAAATTACATCCTTACAGTTCTTCACATAACAGGAGCTGCTCCATGAGTTATGGGATGACATCTCCTCCTTTGAGGTTTAGATGCAAAATGCTCTTGGTGAGGGATGGACACAAAGAGGAAAAGGCATTTGCCCACAGAGTGAGTGGCTGGCTCTGGGCTGGCAGCAGCAGCTGACAGGGTGAGCCCCAAAGGGCTCAGAAAGGCCTAGAAAGCCCAGGGAGCAAGGGCAGGGCCACAGCTGCCGGCAGCTCCAACCATCAGCCCTGTGCAGTTACATGAGCCCTGACCATCAAAACGCCTGGAATGCTGCAAAACCCCACTGCTGAGGGATGTGGGGCCACCTTCCCCAGAGAACAGCCTGTATGACCTTGTCCTTACAAAAGCCAGGAGACACTGGAAGCAGAACTTGCCGTTCTGCTTTTTAAAGTCAGCTTTAACCCAAATCCTCCGCGGTGTTTGGGGGCACAGCTGCTCATCAGTGCTGCAGCAGGGCAGGGGAGGGGACAGGCTGGAGATTGGATGGAGTCAGTGACAATGCTCAGGGGGAAACCTCTGGCCTGCACCAAGGGCCTGGGGTTTGCTTCTATGTTTGATCTTTCCCCCAGGGAAGCAGGGAGGAAGGGCAGGATTTTGAAGCTTCTCCGGCTTTTGTAGCTTCTCTTCCTGCTTTTGCAGATCTGGGTTAATAAATAAATCAGTGCCACTGATTTTCTAGCCCAGATCCTCTGGTGCCCTGGTTTGCAGCACGTTCCCATCAGCAGAGGTGGTAGGTGAAGGGCAGTGCACCCACGGGAGACCAGGCTGCCTGCGTGCCCTTGGGCAGAGCAGTGCCTCGGGATGTGCTCAGGACCGTGGGACGTGGATGAGTGGGGCACTGGGGTGGCACTGGGGGCTTGTCTGGAGCCATGCTGTCCTCTACATCCCTGCCTTGGGAACCAGGGTGTCCATGGGGCCCTGCAGCATCTTGTGAACGTGCCACAGCAGCACCTCTGGTGCTCAAGCATTGCTAAGAGCACCAACACAGGCGCTCCCACCTCTGGAAGATCAGGGAAGAGGAGGACACCCTTGCAAGTGGTGGGTGCAGAACTCCCTGCACTGGTGCTGCAACGAGCCCCCCTGCAGCACAGAGCCACCTGAGGCACTCAGAGAGCTCACCAGGGAACCTGTCCCCTGTTGGGGTGCAGGAGAACAGGGCACCCACAGAGTCCAGTGGCTCCCATCATGTGCCCAGAGCCATGCCACCAGCCCAGTGCCACCAGCCCAGTGCCATCAGCCCAGTGCCACTGGGGTACCACAGACCAAATCCATGAGACCTTTCCCAGCTGGTAGAGCTTGCCCATTAGCCAGAGGGGATTGCACTGAGGGGACACACTGCAAGGGGCCCCTCTCCTTGACTCAGTGCTGTCCAAGTGCTCTGTCAGTGAGCTGGGAGCAAAGAGGCACTCTCAGGGGGGATTTCAGGCTGCTGGAGTTTCAGACATCAGTAGAAGCAGGGCAGGTGGACAGTGTGCTGGGGAGCCAGAGGGGAGCAGGACTGGCCAGTGGTGTGGGTGCAGCTCCACTCTGTGCAAGAGGATCCAGCTGCTCCTGCCTGTGCCTGTCCTGTGCCTGGCAGGATGCTGAGGGGCTGGGAGAGGCTTGAAGGGCAGTGACAGGAGGGCAGGCTTGTCAGCAGGGCTCAGGTCAGGGTGTGAGAGCACAGATGTGCGTGGCGGGGTCGGTGTGCGGGGCTGGCTGCCACCAGCACTCCCCAGAACCTCCTCCCACACTCACTGCCCAGCTCTGCCTCCTCACTGAAGCTCCATGGGCAGAGGAGCACAAAGCCCTGCTCAGGGGCAGCAAGACTCCCTGGAAACCCATCCTCTGGAACACAGGAGCTGCACGTGGGGCAGACCTGCTCCCAGAAAAGATGCCTGCAAGGAAGGAGCAAGCAGCCCACATGACCTTAGCGCAGGGAGAAAGGTTCTGCCAGGTCTGGGAAGGGGCTGACACGTGAAAAGTGCATCTCTGGCCCCCAGGAGCATCACGATCTCACACAAAGGTCTTTAAGACCTTTTATTCAGAGTTTGGAGCCAGGTGGCTCAGTCCACTGTGCTGTCAGGAAAGGCAGCCTGGGGGGGCCAGGGGACAGACACTGGTGCCACTGGTGCCACTGGTGCCACAGGTGCCAGGCAGGGTGCAGACAGCTGCCCTGGGGCTGTGCTGGGCTCCTGGTGCCACAGCAGCACAAATGGTCTGTCTCTCCTGCTGCTCCCTCAAAGCCAGGCACTGTCATCAGAGCCACCAGCACTGAGACAATCAAAGGTTTGGGAAGCTGCTGGGGTGGGAATGCTGGGGATGCTGGGGGAAGGTGGGGATGTTGTGCAGCACAGCCCTTGCTGCCAGGCTCAGGTGCTGACGTGCCCCAGCACCATCAGTGATCACTGGGCCACTTCAGCATCGGGTGAAGGAAGAAGAGGATGGGACAGAGTGGAGAGGAAGCCCCACTTCCTCTCTTGGCCTCTTGTGGGTTAAATTGTGCCATGAGTCCTCAGCAAACCTCTGCTCCCACCCGAGCATCACAGCTGGGGACCTCGGGGGATAAATTGCTGCCCTAACACTGCACATCCCATCAGTTTTGTTCAGGAGCAAGGAGTGAGCATCTCCTGTGAGAGGCCATTAAGTGCCTGTCAATACCAAAATTGTCTCCTCAGAAGCACACAGCCCATTTGCTCCTCCCACGCCAGGACTGACTGCTGGGCAGTGTGGTGGGAAGAGGTTACAGCTGACTGGGACTGGGTGTCTGTAACCCAGGAACTGCCCAGCAGTCCTGTCACAGCTGCCTCTCCCTGTGGATGGGGATAGAAGTGACCCTTAGCTCAGGACCTGTGCTGGGGTTTGGCCCAGCTCAGCCCAGGGGCAGCTCCCGGCTCCAGGCTCTGGGCTGTGAACAGTCCAGGCAGGGAGAGGACAGGGTCAGCCCAGAACAAGCCCTGCTCACAGTCCCCATCTCCTCCCTGTCCTTGGACGGAGCCAGTACAGAATGAACCAAGCTGAGAAATCAGACAGCTGAAAAATAACCCCTCTTTGTTGCCTTTCTTTTTCTTTGGGTTATTTCTCAGCTGGATTTGTCCCTGCTCTGGTTCACAATGCTTTGCCCCTGTAGCGGGTCGCAAAGGATTCGGGGCAGCAGAAGAACAAACTCCTCAAACTGTCCCTGGAGCCACGGGAGGTCTGTGCCAAGCTGTGCCAAGAGGGACAGGGGCGTGGGCTGGGGGCCAGTGTGGTCACCCCAAGCGCTTTCCAGCCCAGCTGACGTCCAGCGTGTCCTTCAGAGAGCGTGGGAACGCAGTGGGAACTCTGGAAGGGATAGGAGGCTCTGCTGAACCAGGGACACGTAATCTGGAGGCAGAGCAGCGTTTCCAGCAGGCTCCTTGTGCACGGGGAGCTGCTCCCGAGGTTCCCTGCCCCGGCCCTGGCTCACGGTGCAGAAGTGTGGGGTGGTCAGTGGGGCACAGCAGCTCCACATCCTCAGTCTCGCTGTGCCAGGACCAGCGCCCAGCAAAACAAACGCAGCGTGGGCGAGCAGCAGAGCCAAGGCCAGCGCTCCTGGGCTTTGCCTTTGATGTGTGCTTGTTTCCAAAGAACCTGGATTGAAATAAAAAACCTGGACAGAGGAGGAGATGTTTTTAACTGCAGTGGGTCTGCTCTGTTCTGGTACTACCGGCACTGGCAGAGATTTGGTTTCCACGCAGAGTGCCCAGCACAGCCCCTCCTGCTCCCCCCTGCTCTGGTTCCCGGTGCCACGTGCCAGCCCTGTGTCTGGTTATGGTGACAGGAGCTTTCCTTGGGAACACGAGGCTGAGTGTCTCAGCCCTGGTGGCATTAGCTCCCCTGTCCTCCTCCTTGCAGATATTCCTGTCTTTTCCCCTCTCCTGGGCTGCTCGGCCCTCCCACGCTCAAGTGAGGGCTTCCAGGGCTTGAAACATTCACAACCCACTAATGAAGACCTTTTTCCCTGGCCTGGCTAAAAATCAGCTCTTTCTCCAATTAGCACAAGAGAGGTGAGCACAGCTAGTCAGGCCTGAGCCCTGAAGGCAGTTTCCCTGTGGCCCC
The DNA here is from genome assembly GCA_013399225.1 of Rhipidura dahli. Lineage (NCBI taxonomy): Eukaryota > Metazoa > Chordata > Aves > Passeriformes > Rhipiduridae > Rhipidura > Rhipidura dahli. Next base: position 74,891 of record VXAC01007220.1, on the reverse strand, counting down.
CAGGAGACAGGGATCTGGGATGCTGGGGAACCCCCTTCCCTCCCTGCACACCTGCCCGAGCAGCCCCGGGCCCAGGAGAGGGTTGTGTTCACTCCCACCAGCCCACTGGTCACAGCTCCCCTCCCCAGACCTACAAATCATTGAGCAACGGGCACAAATTAATTTATTACATCAATTAAAACCCCACTTCCTCGGGGTTTTTCGTGCTTGTAGAGAAACGACAACAGTGCCAGGAAGGTAAATAATCATGGCTCATGATGGCAAATTTTGCATCCCCAAACTGGAGTGTTTAATTCAATTAGATGTTATAAAGCTCTCGTTATCCCCTTCAGATGTTAATAAACTCAAGAACTTACAACTCCCTGTATTGCAGCTCTCGCCACCCCAAATTGCTGTTATTTATGTGTTTCTAAGCTGTTTCTAAACAGCACAGATTTTTATTGCTTTCTGGCCATATGCCCAGAATGAATGGGCAAAATTTTGGGGAAGAAATTAAAATCTGGAAACTTCCCTTTCTGCTTTTGTCTCCTCTGCCCCTTTCAGTGACAGAGGCTCCAAGATCCTATTCCAATAGCCAAGTTCCCTCCCGGTGTAGCTGGCATGGCCGGAGCCCCAACACTGTGAGCGCCTGACACAGCAGCTCCAGCAGCAGCTCCAGTTCACCCTGGGGAGAGCCAAGTCCTGCCCAGGGGTGCTGCCAGCAGGTGCAGCTGTTTCGGTACGGGGTGTCCATAAAGGCAGTGGGTTACTCCTGATCTCCCTGTTCCCCAGTGATTGTCACACGTGCCAGCTGTGGAGGGGTTGTGCTTGACTCCCTCAACTAGCGAGACTCCCGTGCAGTGAGGGGAAGAGCTGCAGGATTCCATCCTGCCCGAAGAGCTTTCCTTGGGGATTTCTCACACCAGGGAGGTGTGACCAAAAGTGTGACAGACGGCTGAGGTGATGCATGCCTGCCATCACCCCAAATGGTAAGCCAGTGTGGATTTCTGAAGTGGGAAATCCTCTCTGAAGTGGGAAAACCTGCTTTTACAAATGCTTCACAGAAGGAGATTAGCGAGCACGCTGGGGACACGAGGTACCTCTACCTGCCAGAGCAGCTGGGGCTGCCCTGGATCCCTGGCAGTGCCCAAGGCCAGGCTGGACACTGGGGCTGGGAGCAGCCTGGGACAGTGGGAGGTGTCCCTGCCATGGCAGGGCCGGCACTGGGTGGGCTTTAGGGTCCCTTCCAACCCAAACCATTCTGTGATTCTGTGATATCTGGGAGGGGGTTTCCTCCAGCTGCCTGGTGATCAGAGCTGCCAGCTACAGCCTCAGCATGCACGGGGTGAGGAGTTCTTAAGAAAACAGAATAAAACACGCAAGATGACCGTGGCCACTGCTGAGTCACGTGTCAGCAGCTTGTCTTTGAATCCCAGCCTCTGCCCGATGGATGTGGGGCAGCCTTGGAGCCCAGCACTGCAGCACCCACCCCCATCTCCTCCCTGAGCACCCATCCCCGCATTGGGGGAGGTCCTGGCGCTGCTTTTTTGCTGTTTGCAGACATTTTCCTGAGGAATCCCCGGCAGCTGAGTGTTACCCAGAGCACTGGGGTCAGCAGCTCACAGGCACGACACCTCTGAGCTGCCCCATACAGGGCTTGAACCTGCCCCACCTGCCCCACACATCTTCCTTGAGGGTCAAACTTTTCTGTTGAAGCCCAACCATTATCTATCATTTCCGACACAGCCACGAGGACATTTGAAAATGCTTTTCAATGAAAACAAAACCCAGCATTTTTGTTTAATTTCTTGGTGCTATCAAAAGCTGCTCACTGCTCTATTTTTAGCTCCCCCAGAACAAGCTGCACGAGCTGGTGAAAGGAGCAGCATGTTGATGAGGGTATTGGGTGATTGCATCCCAGCCTCCCTCTGCTCCCAGGCACAGGCTGAGCCCAGCAGGGCTCTCCAGCTGCCCACACCGAGCATCGCCCACCTTCCAGTGCCCCAAATGGGGGTGCTGATCTCCCCATGCTGTGAGCATGAAGTTCAAGTTGGCAAAGGCCTTGGAGGAGAACTGAGACCTGCTGGTTCCTCAGTAGCATCTTCCAGGTGGGACAGAGCAGCCCAGTGGAGGCCAGCATGCCAGGGGATGCGTGGATGCCTTCAGTGCCTGCTGAATTGCTTTTGCCTTTGGCTCAAGGTTCCAACTTAGGTGTGAGAGGAGAAATTCCCATTGTGAGTCTTTGTTTGGGAAAGAACTGCTCCATGGGGAGTTCTGTCCTGGTGAATTGCCCTGGAAGGAGATGGCAATGAAGCACAGCTGGGTGTTGGGGAAGGGCAGCACTTTCAGCTCCCTGGAATCTGCTACTGAAGAAGGAATAAGCTTGACCCAGATACATGAAATAACACAGTCCCTGACAAAGCACTGCAGCAAGAGCTAGAATTTCACTTTTATTAAAGAACCAACTTACCACAGGTCCACAGATACAGACAGCCCGGAATGTGGGATGCACTGGCATAAAACAGCATCAGCACAGGCTGAATGCAGCTGATGCGCTGCCAGCTCTGTGCTGGGGCTGTGTGGCAGCAGTGCTGCTGCTCCCCCTGCCCTCAGCAGTACCTGCCTGCCTTCTCCTGCCCTCTGAGGTCTCTCTGTGGGTCACACAGCTCCACTGCTCTTGTTCCAAAGCCCAGAGGCATTGCTGTGGGGAGCCCTCTGCCCCAGGCACGCCAGCCCTGGCAGGCAGGGGAGGGCAGATGGGTTGTGCCACAGCAGCCCCAGTGCAGCAGTGCTGGGACTCTGGCAGGGGTGTGTTAAACCCACCCCCCTGCCAGCTGCAGCAGTGGCACCACAGGGATCTTCTGGCAGCACCAGGGCCGGTCCAGCCCTGCCAGAGGGATCGTAAGTGCCCTGCCACCAGGGAAGGGGCACCATGCTCCCCAGGGCTCTGCAGAGTGGTGCCCGCTGTGTGGGAGGATGAGGAGCTCTGCTGGTGCTCGGGGGACCCTCGCCCAGGGGTCACAGGTCACTGGTTACTGGTTTCTGGTTAGTTACTGGTTCCACCATCACTTGCACGCTGCTCCCAGCATGGTGGGAGCTGCCCGCTGCCTTCACCACTTTGGGGCTGCAGGAGCTTTGCTGCCATGAGCTGCAGCAGCATGAGCTGGAACAAGTCTGCTCCCGTGTTCTCCTCATGCCCTGAGGCAGGAATCACGGACCAAGGAGGAGTAGGGAGGTCTCTGATCCTCATGCCACGTGCAGGGTGTGCCAGGACTGGTGGAGGTCTGGTTCTCCAGGCTCTCCCTGGCATTGGGCACTGCCCCCCATCCCACCCAGGAGTGTGGGAAGCTCCATCACTGTCCCAGCACTCAGGATTGAGCACGTGAAGTGCTGTCGAGGGCAGTCTGAGCACGGAAGTGGGGTAGGAACCCAGGCCAACATTCATTTGGGAAGCAAAAGGAATTCGTGCAAGGCTGCCAATCCCGCCCACAGCCCAGGGGCAGGTTCCAACAGTACTGGAATGACAGCGTGGTGGGCTGACACCAATGGTGCTGCTCTCAGGGCCGTGGCTGGGGTCTGATCCCTCTTTCCTGATGGCCCTGGGGTGCCTGTGACCCATCCTCTGGCAGCTCTGCCCTGGAACTGGGAGGTCTCAGAGCCTCTCCTGCAGCACCTGCCCTCTCTGCTTGTTGAGGTGCTCTGCAGGATGCTCCTGCCCCACAGGGATTCAGTCAGGTTTTACTCCCAGTATTGCATCTTTTTTTTTCTCTCTAAAGTCCAGTTTGGGCAGGAAGCACAGAAAGCACTTGGAATCTCCTGTGCCAGACACCTGACAGCCCGGGATTAGTGCTGGGGACACAGACTCTGCACCAGAGCTGCAGACAAAAAATGCCTCAAATTAACTCCTCAGACCCCAAATCCCAGAGTTTGCAGCACCAGAAAGGTGATGATAATTCCTGAGGGCGTGTGCTCCAGGTCTGGAAGGGATGGGCTGCCCACGGCACAAAGGATTTCTGAGTGTTTCATCCCAGCCATCCATGTCTGGTGTATTCACCCACTGTGCACATCCCCAGGACACCAACTTCCCCTGACCTGAGTTTGCTCTTTCTTCTTCTCTGCAATGGCTCTTCCCCCAGTTAGGAGCCATAAATATGAATCTACAAAAATTTAGGTTAGGCTCCATGTGTGATGCAGGAAGGACTTTGTACAGACAGATCAGCTTTAAAGCTGCAGAGTGGAAAGGGATCTTAGCAGGGATTTTAATCCCAGAATGTTTCAGCTCTTTCCAGAGAAAGGAGAGAAAAATAAAGAGACGAGGAAAGAACCATCGACACGTGTCTTTTAAAGCCGCTAATGGAAGATTCCCCGAGGCGACCAGTCGAGCTGGAAATCCTCCTGCTTCTCTTCTTGACAGCTTCCTGTCTCTCCCTGAGCTGTCAGCCCAGACACCTCTGTATTTGGGCTCTCGACACCTGACAGACACAGCAGGACATTGCCAGGCCCCAGCGGGACCCGGGCTTGGGGGCCACGCAGACCCTGGCTCTGAGCCGTCTTTTCCCCAGCTGTGCCCGGGACAGGTGAAGCTTTGCTCTTTCAGCGCTGTTAACCCGGACCTGCAGCCTGTGGTCAGTGATGGTCACAGTCCAGCCAAGGTCTGTGCTCCACGTAAGGCAGCCAGCAGGGCTAGGGAGGCGGGTGAGCCTCTGCCACCCCAGCACAGCTGAGCTGACCCGGAGCCACAAACCGCGTCCTGCTCCTGCCTCCCCTTGCGATGGGCTGTGGGGATGTGCTCTCCAAATTGCCAGAGGGCTGATTTCATGCCCCTTCTGCATTTCCTCGGAGGGTGGCCTAAAAAAGTGTTTTGATCAAAAGGTGTTGGAAATCTCTGAGAGATGAGCTGAGAGCCTTTTATACCGTGGGACACGGCTATGGGACAGACCCACAGTGCCATGCTGCACCCCTGGGACATGGGTACAGCACAGACCTGTGAGTGCCAGCAGAGCAACATCTGAGCAGGTGTGTGGGTCCCAGGTCTCGCTGCATCACCAGCAAGTTCATCAGCAAGCAAGTGGCCCATCAGTTAATCACCTGTGTGGGGACATGGACCTCGTGTCCAGCCGCAGGCAGGGAGGTCACATTGCTCCCAGCACCCTGCTCTGGGACAGGGTGTTTGAGCACTGGATGGAAGCAGTAAAAGCCTGTGGTTGCTCATCTCAGGCACTGCCAGCCAGACCCAGACAAGCAGCCTGTTTGTTCTTGTCTAAAACCAGAAATCTGGATGGAAACCTGAAAGCAAAATGACCCAACCCTGTGAAACACTCCTGGAAGAGCATCAGAGTGCTTCCCTCTCCAAGGCAGCAGCCACTGCGAAACAGGCGTAGCAATAACAAATGGAAGATGTATCCAAAAAAGAAATTGTTGAAGTTTCTGTGCCACAGCAGAGACCTCTGCCTCATCCCCTCATGAAGCCAGGACCCCATGTGAGGTGGCTGGTGGTACTGGCAGGAGATGCCCACAGTCTGACAGGCCCAAAGGCTGCACAGGTCTGGCATGGGAAGAGCCAGTGGTGATTAATGCCTCCTATTTCACCCCAGAGGTCCCTAAAGCCTCCTGTTGGGTGAGTGTTCCAACACCTTTGGTGTTGTTCTGGTTTTGTTAATTCCTGAGTTGCAGTAGAACTCCCAGAGAGGGTCCTGGAGCACCCCTGGCCCTGCTCTGGACTGCGCAGGGTGAGTGCAGGGCTCTTGACCCTGTGGGGAGGCAGCCATTGGGATAGAACCAGATGTGTCTCCCAGGGAGCTGCCATGGGGACGGATAGCATCTTCCCATGTATTTCCCATGACTTTTTGGTAATTCCAAAGAGGTCCTGGAATCATTCCCGCCGTGTTTCTGGGAGGGGTCCCACAGCAGGGACCCCTCCACCACGTGCAGCCAGTACGGTGTGACCACAGGCGTGAGGAGTGGTGACATTCCTTATATCCAGAGGCAGAGGAGCTGCACTTGGGGACCCACCCAGCAGCTGTGGGAGGTGGTCTGTTCTCCTGGTCGCCTTTTTCAGGTGACTGAGCTGATTCCTCCGAGCTGTTCAACACAGCTGTTGACAACAGTTCCTGTTGCCCACAGCTGGTCTTCTGGCACTGCTCCCTGTTCCTGCCCGTGCTGGGGCTCTTCAGGGAGCCTCACAGCTGCCCTCCAGAATTCTGAGGAGTTGAGGATTTTGGCTAAAGGATTTTAACTGCTGAGGGCAAGTCTTCCAAACGGGACCACAGCTCCTGGCCAGGTACCCGCACAAGCGGGAGGAACAGCGTGTGGCCACATGTGCTGCCTCTGGAGCACGCTGCAGGGCATCCTCTGCCCAGAGGGCAACAGGAGGAGGAGGAAGATGCTGTGGAGAGCAGAGTGATGAGCCCTGATGGAGCCACAGACACTGAAGTGGTGCTGTGTGGTTCGTTCAATGCCAGGGGTTCACGTGCCCTTCAGGAGGCCACGTCTGGGGACGAGGAGCAGCCACTGCTGGTCATGGGGAAGGGCTGCTGGAGACCCCCTGAGCCCCACAGGCACCCCACACACAGGGATGGGAAGGGAGGGGAGGGACAGGGCTCACTGTGGAGGCTCCAGACTGTGCTGGGGATTGGAGGTGCTGGGGAGGCTGTGGCCAGCCATGAGGGTGGTTTCCAGGAGTGAAACTCCTGTGGGCTGCAGGCTGAGGCCAGTTTCGGTGCTGGGAGGTGCTGGAGCTCATCCTGACTCGCCCCACACAAAGCCAGGCAGTGATCCCACCTTGGTTCTCCTCAAACCACCTTTGGCCTGGGATATGTGGGATGTCCAACTCCCCCACTGGGCGCTGGAGAAAGAGATGAACCCAGGCTTCAAAGGCAGCCCAAAACTCCCTGGATGCCCCTCTCCTGCCCCAGTGCTGGGGTGGCTGCTGTGCCCAGCCCAGCCAGGGCCGTGCAGAGGGACTCCAGGGACCCTGAGCAGGGGGCACTGCCCATCCCCACAGCGAGGGGGATCCTGTGTGGCTCTCACGGGGAATGTCCTGCCCAGGGCTGCCTGGGCTCTGCCTCCTCCTTTGGTACCAGCCCCAACAGCACCAGCTGAGCTCCACCTGAACTCCTGACAGCCCCGACAGTTCCCGGGGCCTCAGCGTCCCCTCCTGAGCTGGAGAGACAGCTCCTGCTCTGCCTCTGCTGTGGGGGCAGCAAGACAGGCTCTTCATGGCAGCCACGGGGTCCAAACGGAGCCAGGAGGGGCAGCTGCTGCCAAAGGGATCTGCTCCCTCTGCTCCTGGGCAGCTCCAGCACCACGGCAGCCTTCTCCCCTAAAACCAGGGAGCGCTGCCTGCACACCCCAGGGGCACAGCCCCAGCCCCAGGGCTGGTCCCAAGCGTGGGGAGCAGAACCACGGCTGAAGACAGGGTCACCACAGGGCCACCACAGGGCCACCACAGGGCCACCACAGGGTCACAGGGGCAGAGCTTTGGCCAAGTGCTGTTGCATGGCCCCTTGCATGCTCCATCAGCCTCTGAATAGCAAAATGCATTGAAGAGGAAAACTGTCACAGGGATGCACATGTCACACACCTGGAAAACACAAAGCCCAGTCCCTGCACCCACACTGCTATAGCTGAAGAAAACAGAGAAAATTACGTGTAAAGGCTTATCCGTGTTTATCCCAAAGTCCCCGTGTCTGCCTCTGCCTTCCCACAGATGGGCTGTTGACAACACAGAAGCATTTAGGGATGTGTTGCAGACTTTCCTGGGAAAACAAACTTAAAAATCCTAATCTGAGCCTTGTACACGTCTGACCTACTCAGCACCACATGGTCTGTGTAGCAAATCATCTGGATACCAAGTAATTACAGCCTGGTGCTAATAAATGAGCAACAAACGCATAATTATCTGCAGAAGTTTTGATGGATGATTTTTGGAAAACCCTCCATGAATCTCGGTAAGTTTGGAAGGGCTCAGATCTGCCTGTGCCTGCGGAAATGAGTCGGGGGAAGGACGATGGCTGCTGGCGGCAGCGCGGGGCTGTCGCTGATGTCCCGGCTCGGGGCGGTTCTGTGCCCCACGAGGTTTCTGGAAAGCTCCAGATGTTGGCTGCTGTGGAGCAGGGCACCGAGCCTGGCTCTGAGCGCAGGGACAGCGCAGCGGGGCTGGCCTCGGGTGGCCTTGCCCGGGTGAGGTGCTGGCGGCTGTCCCGTCCAGGCGGAGCAGGCTGGGCAGGCAGGGTGAGGGGCTGGCAGGGTGAGGGGCTGGCGGGGAGCTGCCCTGCAGTGCCCCACATCCACCCTCGCCCTGCCTGGTTCCCAGCCTGGCTCCTGCCATGGTCAAAGTCAGGAGAGCTGCCTCTCACCCGAAAAGGGCTTGGCATCCCCCGATGCCAGCCAGAGATAACAGGAGCACCGGGCGGGAGCCCAGCCAAGGCTGATCCGGGGGCGGGCAGCAGCCAGGGCTGTGCCCCGCTGCCCTGCGGGGGTCCCAGGGCACCCTGCTGCCTCCGGGGGAGCCCTGCTCGGGCACATCCCACCGGTGACACGCGGGAGGTGAGGCCACCTCCGGCCAGACCTTCCTTGCAAACATCCACTGTGCAGAAAGGGGCTCCGGGGCTCCTCTGCTCATCCCGGCTGTGCCCAGCACTGGGTTGGGCTCCCTGTTCTGACACGGTCCCACTAAGGTGACCCCTGGGCTCTGCAGCAACATCCCCCCAGGAAAGCAGCATCCCGTGCACTCAGACAGCTCTCCTGCCCTCCTGGGCTGGTGGAAATACATTTTTCAAACCTGCAAACCTTTGTGAGTGGCTATGAAGTTGCAAAAACTGACCCAGTGCACTGCAGCCCCTGTGAGGACTGACCCAGGGCAGGGCTGCCTGCTGGAGGGGGGGCCCGGCAGTGCTGTTCCCAACGCTCTGTCTGGTATGAAAATGAATTGAAATAGATTTTTTCTCACTCTGTTGAGCCAGCACTGTGCTTCCCAAACACAACTCTCAGCTGGCTGATGGGTGTCTCAGAGGGCTCCTTCACTGACAGGGTGAAACACCTGAAGCAGAAGGGCTCTCCAAAAGTCCTCATAGCCCTGATTTGTGATGATTTATCCTTGGCAGTGAGGCAGAAGCCATTAGGATGGATGTGCCTGTGAAGGAGCACATTTCCCCGCTCCTCGAGAGCTGCAATTGCAATAATGAGCTGTGTGAGAGTGAGACCAACCTTTCCAGCAGCAGCAAAGCAGCTCCACAAACCCCAGGATACTCCACAAACCCCAGGATGAGGGGACAGTGTTGGGAAGTCTACGTCCATCAAACAACCATCAGATCTCCTTAAAACCTTATACTGATGTTCTCCTTGCACCTGTGAGCTGCTGGGAAGGTGAGAAACTTGCCTTACTTTAAGTAGATGGTGAGGAATGAAAATCCTCCCATTGCTCCAGGAACTGGAGCTTCAAAAATAAAAAAATGAGTGTGAGTTCCCTGCTCTGCAGGAATTTGGTGCCGGCTGAAGGCTGAGATCCTTGGATAGCTGCACAGTGGGTTGGTCTAGCAGGAGCCTCTCTGGAAAACAAGGAGATAAACCACCTCCATAACAACACTTCAGAGCTCTCAGATGTGCAGTTTTTACCTTTTATCTCCATCCAAATTAAAAATATTTTTGTTTTGCCATGTCAGCTGAACGGACCATGCCCAGGGCGTGGGGGAGCCGGGGTGACCGGGCAGCTCAGCACAGAGCTCGGCTCGGCTCTGGGTCCCAGCGCGGGCTGGTGGGCGTTCAGAGCTGGCGGTGGAGATCCCACCACAACCCTCAGTAAATGGTTTGAGTAACTCATCACCCTCCTAATGAGCTGAGGGAACTGTGTTTCTCCTCTGAACTTCTGGGGGAGACTCCCAGCTCTGCTCTTGTGCCAGACCTGTGTTAGGTGAAAGAAGCTTTTCCCCACGCAGGTTTTCATGGGCTGGGCTGGTGGCACCCTGGCCTCTGCTACGGGAAGCAGCTGAAATTTTGAAGTCTCACCGCAGCTTTTCAGCTTCTCTGCATAGTTTTATCTCCTACATGGGATGTCCCTTCACCTCACCAGCCCCAGCAGCAATGGAGGGGGCAAGATAGTCAGTGTACGTGTGCACCTGTGCGTGGCTTCATCCTCCACCTCCTCCTCTTCCTCCTCCAGACTTTAATTTCCCATCAAGCCTGAACATCACTTTAATTTGGAGCCAGCACACAGCGCTGTGCTCCTGAGCCCCATGCCTGCCGAGGGAGGAGCAGAGCAGCAGGCAGAGCACCCTGTTGGACCTGCTGGGCCAGGTGCCTGTTCCACAGGGAATTCCTCTCCTGACACCGGGGAGTCACACGGCTGGAGGGGTGTGGGTGGGAAGGGGCTGGAGCTCAGGGAGGCTTCACTTGAACCTGGCATGTGCACCTGAGGGTTGACAACCTGTGGCAACAACACTCATGGGTGGGGTCTTCTCCCCCCAGGTTCAGCCATATCCATCGCTGTCCCTGTCACCTCATGCAGCCTCACCTGCTGTGCTCACAGCTCTTTCAGCATCAGTTGCTCTCCCAGCTGCCTCTCACTGAACAGCAGCACATCAGGTTATTTTTGAGGTGAGCTTCTCTAGCTCTGACTTGCATTTTGCTCTGTCCTGCACGGCCTGCCCCAGTCTCATCTGACTGGCTTCCCACAGCAGGACAGTGGGGCAGGCTCCACTCTCCAGGCTGCCTAACAGCTCCTGGCCTCTCTCCCTGCTGCAGACAGACCAACTCCCATCCCAGGGCTGTGTCCAGCTCTCTCCAGGGTTTCAGCCATAAGGCAGACACAGTGCCTGTTCCTAACGTTAGCTGCCTCCCAGGAAGCCTGCCTGCTCCCACTGCCCAGATAAACATCTGGGCTTCACCATTCCCACTGCCCAGATAAACATCTGGCATTTCCCGCTGCAGTCTCGCTCATGCCCACACCTGTGCCTTGGCTCTGCCTGTGCCCCCTGCGGGGAGGGACTGTGGGCAGCCAGCCCACGGTGATGTCCGAGTCCACGCAGCCTCCAGTTTCACAACCTGATTCAGTAAATGCCCTCAACGTGCCTTTTTCTCTCTCCTCTGCCTCAATAACAAAGGCTCAGGACAGCCTCACATAGGGATGGGACCTGCTCAGCCAAAACAGGGATCCTGCCCTGGCAAACCTCAGCCCTGTTTCCCCAGTTCCCTGCCCAGCACTTGCTCCTACCCAGAGGTGCTACTGTGAACCCCAAGGGAGGATTTGCTGTCATTTGCCTCTCCTTAAATTCCCTCAAGCTCAGCATTCATTTTTTCTCTCACCTTCCAGCTGATGAGGTGTGAACAGGGAGGAGGAATCACTTGCTGGGTGCTGCAGGCAAGGCGGTGGGGGAACATATAAGCTGGGAGAGCACATCTTTCCTTTTTGGAAAGTCTTTGATGTCCTTTGAGCGCAGATGATAACTGTTGAGGAAATTTTGAGTGCTCTGGAACGAGCACATTGCTTTTTTCTGTTTGCAAGCCTGACCTAGGTCTTAGTAAGTGCATATTTGCTTAGTTTAATTGCTAAGGTAGCCTAATGCTGGGGTGGAAAAGCTGCAGCAGTGTAATACCTGTTACCTGTCACTGTGTGAGGCTCAAAGAAAGGGGGAGATTCATGGGAACATGGAAGGGCTGCCCTGGGTGTGTGTGAGCCAGGAGCTGGGAAGGGGGAATGCTCCCTGCAGCATGGTGAGTCGGGGCAGCTCTGGTGACACCAGGAGCTGGCTGGGGTTGAAGAAGGCTGGCTTGGCTGCTGGGAGCTGTTTTCTCTTTTGCACAGCACAGGGGGTACCTGAAGCACTCCCCTAGCCAGTGTGGTCACTGTGGGAGCAGCCTGAGCCATCCTTGGCTGGGAGCTGGTGAATGCATTGGCAGTACAGAGATGTGCAGGAGATGGCTGGAAACCTGGCTGGATAGTTCTCACCTGACAAACCCTGCCTCCTTTCCCTCCTGAGGGTCCTGGGGAGGGGAGGCAGAGCAGGGAACTGCTCACGAACAGGATGATGCAAAATCCTGTGACCCTTCTGGAAGAGCCAGGCTGGACTGGGAGAGCATCCGGGGTTGGTTTGAGTGCAGAAAAGGGATGCACTTGGGAGAACAGACTTTCCCCTTCAGAAATCAGCCCTCAGAGCCCGTGGGACAGCTCATCTGGCTGCTGGGGCTTCGGCAGGTCGGTCCTTAACAAAGGGCAGGACACTGCCACCGACTCCTGGTGTGAGGATGAGGCATCGCTCTTATCCAGCAGAGTAAATTCCGGGGCAGATGAGGACTCCACTTCCCTCGCCGTGGGAGAGAGCTGGAGCTGGAGCTGGGATCAGGCTCTGAAATTCCAGGCCTCAACATGAGGTGGTGCACAGCATCCGCTTCTATCCCTGCTCTGCTGCTCCCTTTGCAGCAGGAGGGAGCGAGAGCAGAGTGCCTTTGGGGAAGAACTGGGGATAAAGGAGGTGCTAATGAGAGCTGGAGGAAGGAAATCATCAAAATGTAGAAAAGAATCGAGAAGACATTCTTCTGGGGGAATTCATCCATCCCTGCTCATCTCCACACTGCCTGCCTGCTCTTCAGAAGGAGTGGGAAGAGGGATGCAGAACTTAAAAGGATGCTTTTCCTCTGTGCTTTCCAGTGGAAGAACAAATTTGCGAGGGGGAATCCTGCTCTATAACCTCGTGTTATTCAGCCGGCATCCCAGGCACGCGGCTCAGCTCGAGTGTTTCCATTCCTGTCTGTGCAATGTGGATGCGAGCGCAGACCAGCCTTGGGCAGGAAAAGCGCGATTCCCTCAGTCCAAGCAGCATGCTCACAGCCATGTGATGCAGAAACCGAGATGGTCCCTGTTCAAAACACACGGGTCCCAGAAGGGCTGCTGGGCACTTGCCACTGCAACACCAACACGCCTTTGTGGGCAGATGAAGACGATCTTCCCACCCTGGACTGCTCAGCACATCAGCATGAGGAGCTCTACCCTCCCGCTGTCCTGCAGCTCATTAAAGTGCCATTTGAACCCTAGCCCTTCTGTGTTTTGAGTACATGCACAGACACACCTCCACAGTAATTGTGAATATTTGCCCAGGGTCACCTCTGACACCTCTGCCGATTAACGCAGGATCCCAGCTAATCTGGCACCCACCAGGCCTTGAGGGAGGCTGGCATCTACACTGATCCATGAGGAAAACTCTTTTGAGGACTTAAATACACTGCATCTCTGAGCTATGGCCTGGTGGGTGCCAGCCTGGGCCTTGGCGCTGTGTCTGCTCGGCAGCTGGAGCCACAGCTGCGCTCATCCCCCGCAGCCCCTGGGCTCGGGAGTGCCAGCAACAGCCGGACCCCGCAGGCAGAGGAGGCACCGGGGCTGCTCTCCACTGTGTCAGCCCAGCAGCTGCTCCAGCCCCACGAGCTGGTTCCCAGAGTGCAGAGCAGACGCTGAGACTGATCTCGGCTGTGTCAGCCCAGCAGCTGCTCCAGTCCCTGTGCTCCCCGGGCTGCTTGCTCTGCGGTGGGGCTGGAGCTGGGGGCTGCAGGGACCTGGTCACACTGTGGAGCTGCCACCACTGGGCAGTGCCACTGTCTGGGCTTTGTGTCCCTGGCTGCTGTGGGAGCAAGGCTGGGGCTCTCAGAGGTCAGGGCTGAGCTGCCACTGGTATCTGCAGCCCAGCACCGTGGCGAATGCTGGGCATTCAGGAATTCATATGGAATGCATGGGCAGTCAGGTTGTCACCCAGAGACCCTTGGTGGTGGGACTTTGCTGTGACCTCCAGCCATCTGCTCATTGTCGGTGGTCTCAGCTCCCTGCAGCCTCGTGTGCCGTGTCTGGGGACTGCACATCTCTGCTGTTGCCCAGCCACCCGCTCCGGCTCTGCTCAGAGCCTGAACCCACCCCTGGCTACCTGCTGTGGTCTATTGAATTTGGAAAAGTGGCTTTAATTTCCTGCCTGTCCAAGGGTGAGAGGATGGGGCTCTGGTCTGTCTGGTTGTTCACTCACCTCACATCACTCTGCACAGGTGCAGGACAGCTCCAGATTCTCTGATTTGGCCACAGCTGCCTGGGCTGTGCTTTCACTGACATAAAATCAGAGATGGGGGGTTTAAGGCAAACAACATGGTGCATATTAACTCCCCTGCTGTCAGACCCTGCTGGGAGCAAGCATTTGTGACCCCTTTGTGCAGTGAACCAGGTGAGAACCAGACCGGCCACGGTGGTGCCGGCAGCCTTGGCTGCTCAGCAGCCTTGCATTTGTGCTGTCTCCCTGGAGAGCCACAGCAGGACAGCTGCCGTGTGCTCGGTGTCTGCCCGGGCCAGCGCGGAGCGTGTCTCTGTGTGTGCGACGATGGTGCCCGGGGCACAGAGGGGACGGCTGCTGGTCCCGGCACACGGCTCCTCCTCCTCCAGCACCTGCCAGCAGCTGGCCCGGCCTCGCCTTAAGACGCACCAGGAGCCTGGATGTGTTTTTCCTCATGTTTATTTTTAAAAGATGGTTCATTTTACACTCTGGACAGCCTTCAAATATAAATAACCTGTGCCACATGTCCCCATATTACCAAGGAATAAATTACAGTTCTGGATTCCCCCTCCCGTGTTTCCCTTTGATGTTATTGCTGTGGACACGTACAAATGTGCACTTTGCAGGTAACAACGCAGCCTCACCCAGAGCTGGTTTGCTGTATGGAGAACACTGGGACGTCCCTTTGTGATGCTGAACCAGGCGGCAAAAACCCCATTTAACGCCTTTTTCATTTTGAAAAAAAAATAAATGTGTTGAAAGACCTGCTGGCTGTCAAGGCACCAAGTCTCACCACAAACACAGGGACACACAGTGCCACCCATCTCATGGGAACACGCAGTTCCCCACGCCCCGGAGGGACACGCACTGCCTCCCACCGCCGGGGAACACCGTGCCCCGCTCCCGGAGGGGCACACAGGGGCACTCGGTGTCCGTTCTCCCCGGGAACACCGTGCCCCGGTCCCACAGGGGCACTCGGTGTCCGTTCTCCCCGGGAACACCNGCCTCCCACCGCCGGGGAACACCGTGCCCCGCTCCCGGAGGGGCACACAGGGGCACTCGGTGTCCGTTCTCCCCGGGAACACCGTGCCCCGGTCCCACAGGAGCATTCGGTGTCCGTTCTCCCCGGGAACACCGTGCCCCGGTCCCAGAGGGGCACTCGGTGTCCGTTCTCCCCGGGAACACCGTGCCCCGCTCCCAGAGGGGCACACAGGGGCACACGGTGTCCCCTCCCCGGGGACGCACTGTCCCGCTCCCCAGGCTCCCCCAGGGCTCTCGGGGTCCCCTCCCCACGGGAACCCCCTGTCCCGCTCCCCAGGCTCCCTCCGGGCCCTCAGGGTCCCCTCAGGGTGCCCTCCCGCTCCAGGCCCCGCTCCCGGCGGCGCCGCGGCCTCACCTGCGGCGGGGCGGGGCCAATCGGGAGGGGCGGGGCCAGTGATCGC
>VXAC01007220.1:30469-50178 GCA_013399225.1 Rhipidura dahli | reverse complement strand
GGGGGAGAAGGGTGTAGAAGTCCAAAATACCTGCATTGTTTCTGCGCTGGGCATTAGCACTAATTATCCCCCCATTGTCTTCAGTTCCTGCAGGAAGTCTTGTTTATCCTTCCAGCCTCCCAGGAATGCAGCCCAAGGAGCTGTGCAGATATATTTAACCTCGCACCGAGCAGCACAATGGCCCCTGGGTTTCCCGACTTTGGTGTCTGTTGGAGAGGGCGCCGGGGCTGCGGGCTGCCCGCACCGCCTCCATCCGCAGCGTCTGCCGGGGCTCGGGACTGCTGCTGTCCTGCTGCCGTCCTGCTGCCGCACTGAGCACCAACACGGGGCTGAAACGATGGCCTGGGCAGCGTGTGTTCTCGTGGGCTGGGGGCTGGCGAGCTCCTCGGGGCTCCATCAGGACACACGGCAACCCTGAGCCAGCGGGGACGTGCCGGAGCCTTTGGTTCAGACGGCAGCTCCCGTCCCCTCCAGAGCGCTTCTTGCTCCCTTGGCCCCATTCAGTTTTGTCCCTTCCCAGCACGGGTCAGGTGGTGCAGAGGGGCAGTGCCCAGAACGGGAGGCACAGTGAGGGAGGGGATGCACCTCTCGGGCTCTGTGCCTTTGCTGGGGTGGGATTGTGCCGTGCAGGGGGAGCCCCCCTTTTTTGGCTGCAGATCTGGTGTTATTCCATCTCCCAGAAAACATCCCTGCAGCAGAGCTTTGGCTTTTGCATGGCTGGAGGGGTCCTGGAGAGCACCGGTGAGGGGCCAGCTCCTTGCTGGGATGCACTGGCCCCTCACCGTGTCACGCTCACGTGGCAGCAGCACTGGTACCTTCCCAGGTGTGGGTCCGTGTCCCCTGGCTGTTTCCCATGGTGGGCTTTGCCGTGAGCCCAACCTTGCCTTCGCTGTGGTCATGTCTCTGCAGCTCTTTGAACTCTGCTCCTCTGTAGGGGAGTAGTGGCAGTGTCCTGTGCTGGGGCTCCATGTCCTGTAGGAAGCACTGGACTGGGGATAACCTGGGGGGTGCAGGCCCTGAAGGATGCCAGTCCCCTGGCACAGCACTGGGGCTGTAAGCACTGGAGCTGGCTGCTGCTGCTCCAGCCTCTGGAGAGACCGAGGGTTTGCCTTGCAGTGCTCTCCTCCTCAGCAGGACGGATCTCTGTGCAGAGCTGGATGATCTCCGCAGCATCCATCCGGGGGATCGGAGCCGTGACTTGCTCTGGAGCCCAAAGGTTATTCCAGAGCACCAGCTGCCACTGCAGCCATGCCCTCCCTCATCCTTGCTGGGCCTGGGGCTGCTGGCTGTGCTGGGGTGAGGCTGGGCTAGAGCTGCATTGCAGGCGGTGGCTGAGGAAGAGGGGAAGGATGCGGAGCCACAGGGTGCGCCTGGAGAAGGGCTCAGATCAAAAGGCTGCTGCCATGTGTGGTCTGGCAGGAGCCAGCTGGGAGCAGGGCTGCTCTGGGAGCTGCTGGTGCAGACAGAGTGCTGGCTCTGCTCGCCTGCCCCACAGCATCAGAGGCAGAGCGGGGCAGCGGGAGAGCACAGAGCTGCAGGAGAGGTAAGGGAGGGGAGACCTGGAGCAGTGGAGTCCTGTGGCAGGAGGGGAGGGACGATTGGCAGGGGGATGGCAGGGGGATGGCAGGGCAGCCGAGGCTCTGTGAGTGCTGGGTGTGCCAGTTTGGTGGCATGCCCAGTCCCCAGCTGCTTTTCTCCAGGGCCAGGCTGGCAGGGGGTCACTCACATCTGCGATGGCCTTGGGAAGGTGGGACTGCTCCCACTGCAGCCACGTGCCTGCAGCTGTCCCTGCAGTGCCACGGCCCCCCCGCCAGCCCTCGGCATCACTGTGACCCCCCAGCTCCAGCCGAGGGCTCAGCCTCCGAGCTGTGGTGGCAGCTGCTGGCAGAGAGGGCAGGGACTGTGGGTTTGGGCATTGCAGGGGGAATGGGATGGATGGATGGAGGGACAGACAGACTGACATATGCAGTGTGTGGGGAAGAAAGAGGGTTGCCTTGGGCTGTGACCTGCCAGAGGCTGAGCCCGGCTGCTGCAGCCCCAGCTTTCATGGATTGGGGAGGGAAGTGCTGGGGACCCTGGGGAGTGTTCCCCAAGAACTGGGAGCAGCTGTGCTGTGCTCCAGGGACCTGCCACACGGGACGGGCTGGAGAGGTGCCCTGGGCCTTCCATGTCCCGTCAACGCTCAGGCCACTGATGGAGAGGGCAGGGGAAGGTTCCACACGGTGTCAGTGGGAATGGCCCCATAATGTCCTGGAGGACAGCGTGCCCTTCTGCTGCCTGGGGCGTCTTCAAGCCCCTCCAGCTGATGAGGAATCCTCATGGTGTGATTCCCGCTGGGTGGCTGCAGGAGCTGGGGAGTCCCTTCCCGACCTACCCTGCAGCTCAGGGGCTCCAAACGCCGCATCCCCCGGGAGCCCTGGGTGGGCACATGCTGAGGTCCCGTGGGAGCACTCCAGGAGCTAAAAGGAAGGAGTTAAAGAGCACAAATGGCCAGGGCCTGGTGGGCTCTGGTGGCTCTTCTGGAGGGTTTAAGAATGAAGCAGCTGAGCTGGCAGCAGACGGGGATCTCACTGAAGGGAACTGCTGCATGGGAACGCAGCCTCTCGGCTCTGCCCTTCATTAAGAGATGCAGGGAGAGAGAGCAGTGGAAATTATGTGGAGCAACTTTGCTTTAGCACCAAGTAAATTGGCTTGGAAAATAATTAAAGCTGGTATGGAAATGCTGCTTCAGTTTGATGGATTAGGGACAGCAACACTGGCTTTTCCAGGGAAAATCCAGTTTAACTGCAGCAGGGGGTGTTCTTTTTCTAGTATGGCAATAAAGTGATTGGGGAGGGCAGCTGGGAGACGGATCATGGGGATTTTCAGAAAGCCTCAGACAAATATGTGGAATTATTACGGCAGGAGTGGTGGCAGGAAAGGCCAGGTTCTGTTTGGTGTGTTCAGGTGTGCTGGGAGGGAGGAGTAGGGGCGATGGTGTGGCCGAGGGGTGCTCTGTGCTGGCTGGGGCTGTGAGCTTCAAATGTGGTGTTAAATATGCAGAGCTGCTGCAAACAAAGCACAGAAAAATGAGGTAACGCTGGATGTGACTTGGCTGGAGCCCCCCCTCTCCCTGGGGTGCCTTCTTAGGTCAGGAGCTGTTGCTGGTCACGCAGCTGGGGGCTGCGTTCCCTCCTAGGACCCTGCTCCTCCTGGGCTGGCCGTGTCAAGGGCAGGTCCAGGGAAGCTGGTTGGGTGCTGGCAGGAGTGCAGGGTCACTGGCCCTGGGGGGACCCATCCCCTCGGGCTCAGAAGGGGTCCCCACTGCTGTGGGGGCTGCGCTGGGCTCCTCAGGGACCCCTGAGCCAGACGTGGCTGCTGCACGGGCTGTGCTGTCCCCCCCTCCACAGTGATCCAGTTCTGAACTAATTTTCCCGAGGACAACAAAAAGCGTAGAGACAACTGCTGCCCAGATTTTGTATCCTGCTGTCACTGAGCCAATTAAGGAAAGGGTTGCCATATTTTATTACTTTTTTCGTTAATGCACGGGTGGAGCAGCATAGCTCTTCTAAAGCCTCATTCTTGGAAGGGGCTGAGCAATCTCGGCTGGAGCTTTTTAGGGGGGAGGGGAAGGAAAAAAAAAAAGAGGGATAAAAGGGGGGAGGGGAAATAAATAAATAAATGATCATACTTGGTGTGGAAAATACCAACCTGCAGAGTTAGCATTTGTCTGAACAGGTCTGGATATCCTGATGTGGGACTCTGAAGGCTGGCCAAGCTCTGCCCAGGGTTGGTGCTGGGGGAGACCAGAGGGAATTTTACGTGGTACACATAAAATGGAAAACGTGGGTAAAAATGGGGCCTGGATGCTGCTCGAGGGGAAAGCCTGGATTTAGGGCTGGCTGCCTGTGCCTCAGGTGATGCACACCAGGATGTCCCCCCTCCCGGGTATGGATGGGGTGATGTGGGCAGCATCCCTCCCTCCGTGTCTCTCCTTCCTCCTTCCCGAGGTGCCAAACCTCTGCATCCTTCCTGATGAACCTCTGAGCTTGAGACAGCAATGAAATGCTTTGATATGTGAAAATAATAATTTAGGAGAAGAGGTGGGGGAACCTTTGTGTCCGAGCACCCTTGGTGAGCACCCCTGGGGCTCCCCACGCTGCTCAGGTTGGCACAAAGGTTTTGGAGCCCATCTGGGCTGGAAGTACAAGCAGCGGTCAGTGTGTCCCAGGGGACCTGGCAGTGGCTGGGCACTGGCCCTGCATCACCCTCAGCTCTGCCCACACTGGGGTTCACTGCCTTTCTCTGTCTCTTCTGGCTTTTTAGTCATCGATTTTTAATTTTTTTTTTCCTTTCTCTTTTCCCTGGATTTTGGGCAAAGCTCAGATCAGCACAAAAAAATGTTTGGTTGGATGTCATGTGTTGTTGTCCTGCTGCTGCTGGACATCATCGTTACAGGCCAGCACGGACAGGACCACTGACCCTTGGGCACCAGTGACACGGGGCTGTCTGTAAACAGTGTTAGTATTTTATAACTTTTCTATTTAGGGAGTTAATGACTCTAAAGAGAGCAGATTTTAATCTAATCAGCTATTCCTTGTGCTCTGTCAATCCTGGACATCAAAGAGAACATCAAAGTGAGCGGCATGAAAGGCTCTGATGGCAGCATGGCTGCTTTGCCAGGTGCAGCACCTTGAGCAGGGCTCCTCTCCCTCCTCCGAGGGGCTCCTGCACCTCTGGGCAGGCTCCTGTTCCTGCTGCTGTGCTGCCTTCCAGCAGCTCCTGTGCCTCCTGCCCACCCCCTGCTCCTGTCCCAGCCCGAGGCTCCTCTGGGACATGGCACGGGTGAAAGCTGCTGTCCCAGCAAGGGAAACAAGGTTAATGTCCAAATGTCCCTCAGTAACAAAAGGAGAGGCTGTTTAAACTTTTTGCCCAGTTTTCCCTTGGACAGCAGTGGGGCTGCCCGTGAGGCTTGGTGTTGGATGTGGGAGTGTGAGATGTTGCTCCGTGGGGCAGCTGGCTCTGGCAGGGTGCTGAGGAGCCTCTCGTGCCAATCCTGATTTTTAAATTCTTTTCCCAGTCTTGGTCAGGCTACGACACAAATCCTGTTCTTGTCCTTCCTTTTTTCCCCTTGCTGTGTTTGCTGCCCGGAGAGGCTCCGTGGCTGCCGTGGTTGGTGGGGGGCTGTGTCCCCTCGGCCGGCCGGGGCAGGGGCTGCTGGGCTCCCAGGGCAGGTGGCCGCTGTGTCCCCGGCACAGTGAGGGGTGGCGTGGGACGTGTTCCAGCTCAGGGGCCAGGGGCAGGGCCGGGGGGTGCCCAGAGTGGCCGTGGGGGTGTCGTGGCCGTGCTTTGGGACCCCTCAGCGTGCCAGGCGGGGGGGAGCCCAGGGGTCCGGGCAGCCGGGCACAGGACCAGGAGCGTCTGCTCCCCGCTGCTTTCCCATGGCTCCGAGGCCTCAGAAACCTTCTGGGGGCTGTGGGGAGCAAGCTGCTGGGAGCCCTCGTGCTCCTCTGCTTGTTTGGATGCAGCTACTTCTCCACTGTCTCTCTTGCGGAAAAGAAGAAGAATTTTAAAGAAAATGTGTGTGTGTGTGCAAGGCTGAATTTGGCCAGTGAGAGCTGCTGCAGCATGAATATATCAAAATACCCGATGTATTTATTTTATAAGCCCCTTGAGCTGGTGCAGGGAAGAGCTCGAGGCTTCCTCCAGGCACTTGCAAATCCCGTTTCAGACGATTGGGAAGAGATGGTGCGACGGGGTGGGTGTGATGGCACTGATGTGTACGCTGGGACGGGGCAGGGCAGGTCCCAGTGTGGCACCTGTGCAGTTTGCCATCTGCAGGTGCTGGCAGCAGCCTGGGGCTTCCAGCAGCCAGACCCTCTCCTGCTGCTGGGTCATCCCCCCACACTTTGGTTGCAGCCCTTTTTCACAGAATCCAGACTGGTTTGGGTTGGAAGGACCTTGAAGCTCATCCAATTCCAATCCCCTGCCGTGGGCAGGGTCACCATCCACTGTCCCACGGTACTCCAAGCCCCATCCAGCCTGGCCCCATCCAACCTTGGACACTTCCAGGGATGGGGCAGCCACAGCTTCCCTGGGTTTTTCTTCTCGTCCCCAGGCAGAGCCCGTGCAGCACACCAGGGTGTTCCTGGGTGGAAACAGGGCCAGGCTGGGCACCACGTTGCTTCTCACAGGGTCAGGTCCTGCAGCAGTGCCAGGGTGGGGGGTCCCTGTGGCTGTGACTAAACGGGGCTCTCCCCACAGCCGTGCTGAGGGACACCACAGCGCGTGACGAGGCATCGCTGGAAGCCTGCCGGGCTGGGGCTGGGGGCACGAGGAGGTGCCACTCGTGCACTGGGAGCTGGGTGAGAAGGGAGAGGCTGGATCTGGTTCCGTGTCGCTGCGTGGCTGTTTGGGAACTTGCTGGGATGCTGCTGCGTGGCACTCGGGGTGCAGCTCCTGGTTTGCTCTGCAAGCCGGAGTTGGGAGCAGCAGGTTGAGTCGCCTGCTGGGAGCTGTTTTCCAGCCTCGTGCGAGGGAAGGGAGCTAAAAATACAGCTTGTTTGCCTCCAGCTGGAGTTGATTTAGGCATCCCTGGCTGTTGTGGAGTGCAGCAGAGGACAGCCAGCAGTGGAAGTTTGCTGGCTATAATTTCTCTGCTCTGCCCTCCCCACCCTGCTCCAAAAAGCAGTGGCCAGGAAAAGCAGGGAGCAGGACAGGATGTTAAGAGCTCCCGACCTGCTCTGCTCAGAGTTTCCACGACTCGATTTGCCTTTCCCCCTTCAGGAGAAGCAGGCGGGCCTGGAGCTGCTGGAGGGGATGCTCAGAGGTTTATCTGTGCCATGCAGAGCAGCTCTTCTGCGTGGAGCGTGGAACGCCAGCACGGCCCCGCCCCGCTCTTGGCAGCGCACACCAACACAAACACGGAGTCCTGTGGTTTCTCCGGGTGCTGTCTCCAGTGTAATGGTCCAGGTCCTGCCCTGGCTGGGCTGGAAGGTGTCAGAGGAGCTGCTGCTTCTCCTCTCCTGTCCCCTCCACGTGGCTGCTGTCCCGCTGCAGCTTCAGGCTCTGTCTGTGTGGGGTGAGACACCTCGGGGAGAGGCTTCAGCCCGCGCTTGCAGGGGCCCAGCTGGGCTGGAGTTGACAGAATCAGAGTGCAAAGAGAGTCGGGGTGTTGTGGGGATGATGTGTCCAACCCCCCAGGCACCTGCTGCTGGAGGAGAGGAGCAGCCCCGGAGTGCAGCTGTGGCTGCTGTCTCACGTCTCTGCGCTCCTTCCTTGCAGGTTCCTGACCACCTTCCCTGGTTTTTGATGCTGAATCAGGATTGTGTTTACTAAAGATGGAAACACTGGAGTCAGAATTGACCTGCCCAATCTGTCTGGAGTTATTCGAGGACCCCCTCCTGCTGCCCTGCGCCCACAGCCTGTGCTTCAGCTGCGCCCACCGCATCCTGGTGTCCAGCTGCTCCTCCAGCGAGTCCATCGAGCCCATCACCGCTTTCCAGTGCCCCACCTGCCGCTATGTCATCTCCCTCAACCACCGGGGCCTGGAGGGCCTCAAGAGGAATGTGACCCTGCAGAACATCATCGACCGCTTCCAGAAGGCGTCCCTGAGCGGCCCCAACTCCCCCAGCGAGAGCCGCCGCGAGAGGAGCTACCGCCACAGCCCTACCATGTCCGTGGCCGGCGAGAGGATCGCCTGCCAGTTCTGCGAGCAGGATCCGCCCCGCGACGCCGTCAAGACCTGCATCACCTGCGAGGTGTCCTACTGCGACCGCTGCCTGCGGGCCACGCACCCCAACAAGAAGCCCTTCACCAGCCACCGTTTGGTGGAGCCGGTGCCCGACGCGCACTTCCGCGGACTCACGTGCCTGGAGCACGAGAACGAGAAGGTGAACATGTACTGTGTCGCTGATGACCAGCTCATCTGTGCCTTATGCAAGCTGGTGGGCCGCCACCGGGACCACCAAGTGGCATCGCTGAGCGATCGCTTCGAGAAGCTGAAGGTAAGGAGGCAGGACAGCTCCGGAGCGCGCCGAGGCTCGCTCCTGATGTGGGAGCTGAGCTTGCCGTGGATCCAGCGTGGACCTGGGTGGATGATGTTTGACCTACATAAAGTTTGAAATCCCTCCCCGTTCCCCGTGCATTCTGAATGATCTTGCAAAACACTTTTCATTCCTTTTTTTTTTTTTTTTTTAAATTAAAAAAACTGCAGCAGGTCCCATCTGAGGTCATGCTGGTGAGGCTGTGGCTGTGGCAGCAGCCGTGATCCCATTAGAGCCCTGCTCACGCCTTGCTTAGCTGCTGCTTCCTCTGGCCTTTCTCCCTTCATGTTCAGGCTCGTTCTGCCCCAAAAGGGCTTTTCTTGGATCTTTGACCTGTTCACTGTCTCTGCTCTCATGTATTTTGAGGGCAGAAGGAATACTTCATTGCTCCAGCAAAAACGCAGAACACTTAGGGATTATTTTTTTCCTCCTTGTTTTTACACAAACTGGTGCCTGGAAAGAAATCTTCCTAGATGTCCAGTTTCCTGGGCTGGTTTCCCACCTCCCCGTCTCCAAACTCTCCTAAACCTGCTGCGAGGTGCCCTGTGCTGAGACTGAACACCCCTGATGGCACGAGGAGCAGGCAGTGGGATGTCCTGGGTGTTTCTTCCTTAATGCTGCAGCCACCAGGTTTGGCTTTGGTTTAGTGCTGCCAGATGGGGCCTGGGGAGGCTGGGCTTTGCCTGCCCGTCTCCCATCTCGTCGTGCCTCACCTAAGCTCCCCCGGTGTGCGGAGCTGCGCCAGCAGCCCCGTCCGTAGTCCAGGACATTCTTTTTCCATGAGGAAATGTCTCAATTAGCAAATTGGAAACCTTCGAAAGCAATGACCGTGTATGTTTGCATGCAATAAAACCTGGGCAGAGGAATTAAAACCTTGGAATAT
Organism: Rhipidura dahli; assembly: GCA_013399225.1. Taxonomy (NCBI): domain Eukaryota; kingdom Metazoa; phylum Chordata; class Aves; order Passeriformes; family Rhipiduridae; genus Rhipidura; species Rhipidura dahli. The sequence goes on along the minus strand of VXAC01007220.1, from coordinate 41,271 downwards.
TCCTCCCTGATCCAGCCTGTGCCAGCCAGGCAAATCCATCTGAGGAAGCCTCTCAGGCTGCCAGAACACTGTTCTTTCTCCTTTTAAATACGAGTCTGAAGTGATTTTGGCCGTGGAGGGAAGCTCTCCCCTGCTGGAAGCATTCTTTCTGTGCTGTTCATCCTGCCCAGCTCTGCAGGGCTGCAGCTGCTTGGGGAGCAGGGGCGAGGGTGGCCACAGCTGCCTGGGGAGGACCTCGATGTGTGTCCTTCCTCTGGTTCCTCCTGTGGCACACCCTGCACACCTCTGGCTGTGCATTGCTTGGGCTGGGTCTGGGTGTCTCTTGTCCTGACGCTCTGCCTCTGCTGCAGGAATTCCTCTAAGTACCTGAAATAGTTGAAATCCTTCAGTATGTGCTGACAGGGTGCTGCTGCCTCCCGTGGGCCTGCCCCGTGCCCACGGCAGGGCTCTGCCCCTCTGTCCCCTCCCCGTCACTGGTGAGCTGGGCAGCGCTCTCGGGCAGCCAGCAGTGAGCAGATGCACTTAATCCCTGGCTTTGATCCCGCAGCTTGAGTGAGCTGGGAACGCCTTTCAAGTTAGATTTTTTTGATGGAAAATTGGGTTTTTGAAGCGAGTAACTTCCTGTTGTCAGAAGGGCTGTGCTTTCCACAGAAATCTTTGGTGGGAAATTTTTTTTTGTCTCTTTAGAAGAGCTGAGTGCCTGTAACTGGACTGGTGTGTGTAAATGAGAAACCTCCTCCCAGTGCTTCCCTTTCTTCCAAGCTGGTTTTATGTCTAAAGTCTCCAGCGTGTGAGAGCAGCCTGACTTCCCTGTGGATGCTCTGCAGAGATCCATCCATACTGTATTATACACCTCCAGATGTTTCAGGAATCATCTCCAATCCTTTTAATTCAGGTGCTGGGTTTATTTTGTGCGTGTTCAACTCCATCTGTTTATGTCATAAATGGTGATTCCAGCCCGTGTGAGCAGTTTTCTGGGTTTGAGCAGGGACCCCGTGGATGCCAGGCAGGAAGGGGCAGGGCACGGAGAGCCGGATCCTGTCCAGGAGCTCTCTGGAGCTGGGGTGCCTGGGGTGGATGCAGTGACGTTCTGTTTCCCTGGGAAGGCTCATGTCAAGGGTTACCAGCTGCAGAGACCCAGAGGGAAGAGAAGGAGCTTCTGTGGCAGGGCAGTGTCTGCAGTGGAGTTTCTGTTTCCCAGTGCTGTGCTGGCACAGCTGGAGGGCTGTGGAGAGAAGGGGCGGTGAAGCACTGCTGGTGCTTCCCCCCGGTGAGGCAGGCACGGGGTGATGTGAGGATGAGGTGAGGGCTGCCAAGGTGCCCTCGGGGAGTGCTCCTGAGCTGCCATGGCGCATTTAAGGCATCGTTGTATCTCCTGCCCTCCTGCAGCCCACCCTCAAGGGTGCCACCTGCCCCGATGCCCCCAAAGTGAACCCTCCCAGGTCCTGGGGTGCTGCCTGGGTGTGTCTTTTGGGGTGGGCCCTGCTTCACATGTCCTTGCTCAGCCGTGCAGTGCCCGTCCTGCTGTCCCCTGCAGCCCCAGTGTGGTGGGTGGAGCATCCCCTGGCAGCATGGCTGGCTCCTTGCTGGGGTTTGCCTGCACCTCCCAAAAGTTTTCTGTGATGAGGGTGGTAAAACACTGGCACAGGGTGCCCAGAGAAGAGGTGGCTGCCCCGTCCCTGGAGGTGTTCAAGGAGAGGCTGGACGGGGCTTGGAGCAGCCTGGTCTCAGTGGAAGGTGTCCCTGCCCGTGGCTTTGAGGTGCCTTCCAGCCCAGACCATTCCCTGGTTCTCTGGTTACCCTGCTGGAGCTTGGCTGGGAGCAGTCTGAGCCCAGTGGGCTGTTGGTGCTTGTTTTCCCTCTCTGGGGGTCCGGGAGGGGTCGAGGTGCTGGGCACTGTCAGTGACAGAGCTGTCTGCTGGCTCAGCTCACGGGCTGCAAGTCGACATTAAAGATGAAATTAAAACTCTGTGTAGATTAAGAGCAAAACTAATGGCCTGACCTAGATACAGCGAGTGCCCAGGACAGCAGTGCATTATCTGCCGAGTGAAATCTCAGCCAATTATAAATTCAGATTGCTTGGAACTTGTAATTAGCATCCTCTCTGCAGTGCCTGGCTGGGTCCTGCCCGCGCTGCGGTGCCAGGGCTGGGGCAGGGGACACTGAGGGACACAGCAGGAATGCTGTGCGTGCAGAGCTCCAGCTGCCTCCTCCAGCCATGATTTCTGGTGGAAGGAGTATTTGAAGAAAGGATTTTACCTTAATTACTGGCCACTGTCCATGGCTTTTCTGTCAGCTCTGCTCCCTTTAAAGAGCCAGAGAAGGGCCAGCTCTGAGGAGGCTTTTCCTTTGCTGGTGGTGCTGAGTCTTCTGTAGATTGACAGGCTGTAAATATGCAAAAGAAAGAGAAAAGCGGTGTTTTGTAACACTTACATCTGCTCTCTGCTGGAGAAAGAGCCATGAGCCAGGTAGAAAACCCATCCTGTGTTACCTGTCAGAGCAGCGTGCCTCCCGTGGGGCTGTGGGAGTGAGACCAGGATTAACAAAGCCTCCCTGTGCTGATAAATTGTTTAGAGAGCTGGTAGTGATTCCAAGGCTTTTAGGAGAGTGGTAGGGTAGAAAATTGAGGAAAACCCTCAGTCATGCTTCCACGTGGGGCTTGTTCACCTGGGAGCTGCGAATGCCTTCCCACCAGCGCGGGGTGAGTCACAGACTGCTGCTCAATTTATAATTTACTGCACTGCCATGGGGCCCAGAGGAATTTTGGTGTGCATATCTCCATCTCTTCACACCAAGAAGAGTCAGCTGAGGACAAGGGCTGCAGTTGTGACTGCTGAGACTCCCACACAGCAGATGGGGGCTGTTCCCAGCAGGAACAGGGTTCTGCTGGTGCCGGAGCTGTTGCCCCCTGAGCCGTGAACCAGGGATGCTTTTGCTGCTTTATTTCCAGAAGGGCAGAGAAGGAGATGCAGCCCCAGCTGAGGCTCTCTCCAGGCTGGTGGTGGTGGAGGCTGGACCCCCCCCTGCTGCTGTGGGGACCCCGGGAGGGGACACGTCCCCCCAGCCTCAGCTGTGCGGGCAGGGGGCTTTGGGCACCCCCGGCTCAGCCATGAGCTTCTCCACAGCTCGGGGTGTTTTCAGTGTTATCTCAGGGCTAGTTTGTTGCCCAGTGACCTCCCTGAGCAGGGGGACTTGTGCCACACACCAGGGTCCCCACCTCAGGCTTCTCAGCCCCGGCGCTTCCCTCAGGGGCACAGCAGCGAGTGCTCAGCTGACACTGAACACCCTGGAGATCATCCTCATCCCTGCTTAAATATTGATTGTTTGGAGGTCACAGGAGCCAGGAATCAGCACTGAGGGCTGGGGTCTTTGATAATTTTCTTTTCTTCCCAGAAATCATCTTTTTAGGGAGCGTTTGCCTATTTTTTTCTCATTAATAACTAAGCTATTATGGATATGGAGATAGCAGAGCTGCAAAACTGCATTGGTTAGCTTAATCTCTTGCTTTTTACAAACCTACATTCGCCTCCAAGATGATTTCAATGCTGCTATCTCAGGAGCAGCTTGAGCTGGAAAATGAAAGCATAAAACTGTGTGAAAATCACTTGGTGACACTGTGTTTGGGATGAGGTGGAGGATTCATCTCCAGCCTTTGTATCCTGGGAGATGGCAGGCCAGACCTGGAGTCCGTGGTCTCTGGAGGGAGGAGGATGGTTGGCAGATTAAGAGGTTCTTGTTAAACAGCAGGTGTCACCTTCTTTGACCAAACCCCCGTGTTTCTGCAGCGGGGTCTGGTCACCTCCTCCTTCTGCAGCTGCAGTGGCTGAGCTGCTCCCCTCCCTTGCACTGAGGGGCTGTGGAGGGTGCCAGGCTCCATCCTTCCCCATCCAGTGGCTGCGTTTCTGGAGAGCTTGTGGCTGCCCCATTTTCTGTTTTATTTGGGTTTTTTTTATTTTCTTTCTGCTCCTGGCACTTCAGCCCTGCCTGGGGCCAGACTGCAGTGGGCAGAGCTCGGTGGGATGGGATGGGATGGGATGGGATGGGATGGGATGGGATGGGATGGGATGGGATGGGGGGTCTCGAGCTGCTCGCGTTGGAAGGTGCCACCCTGTGAACACTTGGGGGAAACAGAGTCTGGTTTTGCTTTAAAAAAATGCTCAGCCAGCAGTTTTGGAGAGCACAGCCCTGCCTGGAGGCTGAGCAGCAGCGCTGGGATGCAGGGCTGAGCACAGGGGGCTGTGCTGCCCGCTGTGCTCCTGCCTGCGTGCCCCTGGGGGTGCAGGGGGCTGCTGCACACCCAGCACCACCTCCCTCGCTGGTGGAGGAGCAGCAGTGCTGCCCCTCTCCCCACAGCTTTGCTGAAGGATTGATATTCCTGCCCTGAGTAGCTGTAGTTTAATATTCAGGATATATTGCATTTGGGCACAATGAATATTCACGAGTGGGAATGAGCAGAGCTCAGCTGATGCTCCTGGCTGAGCGCGGGGCTGACGCTGCTCTCCTCGGGCTCTGCTCAGTGATTCCCGGCGTGTGCATCCCTGAAAAATGGTCCCAGCAACCTTCAGTAGCTCGGAGTAATTTGGAAAGTCGGCTACGTGCAGTTGAGTGTCAGATGAATTTCTCAGCGGGCTCGAAACCTTGCTCTGCGATACTGAATATTGCTATTATTATCACATTAGCCCCTGAAACACCTGACAGGTGTAATTAAGTGATTTTACCTTGACAGCTGATGTGCTTTTTTTTAAAAAAAACAAGTTAGAATATCCAATCGGAGTAGTTTGATGTGCCCTTTTGTGGAAATCAATATGCAATTGCAGCACATTTGCTGATAAATCCTCCTGTGTCAGGAATGGAGATGGATCTCGGGGACCTTGAGGAGTGGGGGAAGTGTCCCAGCTCCTGCTTTGTGCCTTCGGGATCTCCAGGGAAACCAGCCCCTTGGTGAGAGGTGCTTGCTGGCTGCCGTGGAGCTGGGCATGTCCCACAGAGCCAGCAGCTCTGCTGCCCGCGGAGCCTGGGACCTCTCACTTGGCCTCAGAGGTCTTTTGCACCCCAAAGGATTCCGAGCAGATCAGCCCACCTGGGTTTGATCTTTATCAACAAACAGGTCGGTCTGTGATGAGGAAAGCAGAGGTGTGTCCCCAAAATTTCCTGAGCTGGCTTCCAGATGAACAAGTTCTTGCGCCTCTGATGTTGTTTCCGAGCTCTTGGCTGGGTGGGCCGTAGGAGGGCACATCTGGAGCAGCTGGAGAGCCCCGTCCTCTGGCACGGTGGTGCTGTGCAGTGGCAGCAGACAGAGCCTGTGTGTGGAGCAGAGCCCTGTGTCAGGAGGTGAAGGGGGGGATGGCCCCGCTGTGAACTCCTGATGACTCGTTAGCTAATGAGGCACTCGGTCCCCTGACCTGCCTGTCCCCTGCGCCGGGCTCTGGCCATGCACAGCAGGATTAGGGCTGTCTTGGGGTGCTTACAGTGTCTGTGGGAGCCAGGCACCCCTTTGGGGGCATAGATTGATGTCTTTGGCTCTGCTCCTTGGAGCAAACAGACTCTCAGATATGAGGAGCAGGGATATCTCTGTCTCCATGGCGTGGATTAGGCATTTCCTGCTCCTGCCTGTTGCCTTCCTGTCATTAGGTTGGTTTGGGAGCAGAGTTTGCTTTGATGGGAGCACTCCCAGCAGTGTTCTTGGGAGGGGTATCACCCACCACCACCAGTGAGCCCCCCTGGCTCTGACTGGGAAGCTCCGTGCACGTGGTGCTTCCCCAAATGTGCTCCAGGGCAGACAGACCTGGGCAGTCCTGCCCCGTGGCCAGAGGTGCCAGTGGCCATGGTGGCCAGGGATGGGGTGGGATGTCCCAGCAGGAAACAGCTTTTCCTCCTGAGAAAGCTGTTGGATAAATCTGCATCCTGCTCTCCCCTGCAGCCTGCCATCTCCTCTGAGCATGGCCCTTTTGGAGCCCCTTCTGAGCACTCCAGCTTTTCCAGGCATTCACATCTGCTTGTGCAAGGCTGGGATTTGGGCATTTTAGTGTTCAAAATCATCACGATGTGCAGCCAAATCGTTGTGAGCCAGCTGCACCCCTTGTGCTCTTGTGGGCATCTCTGGTTTATGGGGTAAGCTCAGCAAATAACGTGCAAAAAGGTGCGTGTCGTGTGGGACGTGCCAAAACAATAAATCCAGATTCCTCCCTTGTTTCTGCAAAGGGCTTTTGGGAACCAGACATCCGGTATCCAAAAGAAAACATGCATGGGTTGTCTTTCAGCATGAATTCTTTGGCTTTGTTTGTTTATTTTTATGATGATGGTGATTTGAAACTGAAGGTCGAGAGACAAGAGAGCCTGATGGATGAGCTCGCTGCAGCTTTGTGTCCTGGCTGGAGTCTGATGCTTGTGGTAGAGTGATCCATAAAAACCCAGCCTATAATGGAAAACATCAAAAAAAACAGGCCCCTTCTTTGGCCTCCCAAGGAAGGAGCCGTGTCCTGCCTGAAGCTCTCCCAGTGCTATGGAGAAGGAGAGGTTTCCAAGTGGTTTGGGGTAATGGAGCTGCAGCACGACGCCTGACAAAACCCAAACCTCTTTTGGAAGTGCGTTTCATCTCAAAATAACTCACCCTGAGTATTTCCATACTGCTCAAAATGGTGTTTTTCCTGGATAACTGGTGCATGGAACCATTTTTTATTAACACTGGAGGGAGGATTGTGGGTTTATTGGGTGCAGAAGTTGAAGGCTGGCTATTCCCTGATGGCATCTGCAGGCGTAAAGCTGGGCCAGGGTCTTGGGAAGCTGTGAGCCCATGGTGGAGTCAAGAATGTTGATGTTTGAGGAGACTAATCACTCGGTTAAAGGCAGGAGAGTCCGAATTTCTCTTGAGCCACATCTGGCTTCCAACAGCAATGCCTTTGTTAGCAGAGACTCCTGACAGTGGGATCCGCAGGGAGCCTCGCAGGCTGGAAGATAGAAGGATGCTCAGAGAGGGCATTGTGGGGAAAGCAGCTGGAGCAGGGGGGTTTGGGGATGTGTTCTAGGAATGCTGTTTGCAACGTGAACTTACTGGTCTTGTCTGGAACGTGCAGACGAGGACAGGGCAGGTTATTTCTGCACCGCCGGGGTGGAGGTGGGACATGCGCGGTGGCTTTCGTTGCGTTCTCCTCCCGGACACTCCCAGGCACCAGGGCAGGGACCAGGAGGTTTTGTCTGTCCTCCAGTGGCGGGGCTGGAGAAGAGGAGGCAGTGGCATCTCTTCCCCAGCCCCTCAGCAAGCATCAGTCTGCCCACAAAAGCCGAGGGGCTTCCATTGCTGCTGTCATCAGCCACCCCCTCGACCTCAGGAGGCTCTGGGGGTGGTGGGACACAGGCAGACTGAGGAAAGCGAGGGCTCTGCCCGCTCCCCCAGCCTCTGTGTGTGCCTGTGGTGTGGCACCCACGTGGCATCCTGCTGCTGAGGGCCCCGGCAGGTCCCCGGTGCCATCCCAGGGGCAGACTGCTCCTGGGTGCCCGTGGGCTTTCTGTGCCTTGGGAATGCCAGCTCAGAGCAGTGCATCAGAGGCAGGGGACAGTCACAGCTGCTGGGGCTGCCTTGGCAGTGCCACGGGCTGAGGGGGCCGGTGCTGGAAGACTCCTGGGAGTCTTACAAGTCACGAGAAGAAAGGGTGAATTTTTAGTATTTTGGCGGCAGAGCCAGGCTGCAGGTGACGTGTGTGAGGCTGCAGGTGACGTGTGTGAGGCTGCAGGTGACGTGTGTGAGCTGCACACTCTGATGGGTGTGAGCTGCACACACTGATGGGTGTGAGCTGCACACTCTGATGGGTGTGAGCTGCACACTCTGATGGGTGTGAGCTGCACACACTGATGGGTGTGAGCTGCACACTCTGATGGGTGTGAGCTGCGCTGCGCCAACTTTTCTGCCCAGAGGGGCAGAGCATTTCCCGCAGGAATCCCCTCTCCCTTCCCACAGGAGCCGGGCTCAGGGCCCCGGTGCCAGCGAGCCCCAGTTGCTGGGGAGCAGAGCAGAGCTCAGGGAGGAATCTGAGGCTGGTCCTTTGGCCGATGCTTCCGCTGGAGACAAAGTGCTGGTTATTTATCGCTTGGTGTTCTCTGTGCTGTGGTTCCTTGGGCACATCTCCCACGCAGCCCTCGGGGGAAGCCCACCCTGCAGGCAGCGTTCCCAGCAGCTGCCCGTGGTTTTGGGGGTGGCAGGTGCTGCCAGGACCCGCAGTTTGGGCGTCTGTGTTCCTCCTCCACCTCAACACCAGCTCCGAGCCCTGCAGCCTGCCTCAGGCGTAGCGTGGTTGTTACGCCCTAGAAGAAGAGAAATTATTGTCTTGAGCTCATTTTTCTCTGTTTTTGCTGATGAAATGGGTGGGGGGGGATTTCTTGTTCCCCTTCCCACACAATGATAGCGTCGCCTCTGGAAAAAAATCCACGTTAAAGTTTAGGACTGGGAGGAGGGTGAAGGAGGATGGCACAGCCCTGGGGCAGGGCTCAGGGAGGCCGAGGGCTCCATCCTCAGCATCCACCCCATGCACTGCCCCTGCCTTGGGAAGCCCAGGCCTCTGCCCAGGACAGGATTTGCTCAGCCCCTTCTGCATCATCCCTTGTTCAATCCCAGCATTTCTGTTTCATCTGATGCCACTCGGTTCTTAGAGCTGTGATTCTGAATTTCACAGTGTTCCTTGTCAGTCCCAGCAGGAAATATGTTTGGGACCAGTTGGGAAACAGAAGGGAAAAAAAATTACCAGAAGGGGTTTTTTTCACTCCTTTGATCTGTCCTTATTTATTTATTTATTTATTTATTATCAGAAAGCGCAGCAAGAGCACAACTCGTCTCCTGCAATCTGTTTGCTGCTTGCTGGGTATTAGAGGATGACACCAGCTGGGCTGGTAAAAAAGTCTTAAAAAAAAAATAATCCCAAAGCCACATTAGCAATTAAACATTTCACTCCCTGAACTCTGGAGTTTAATCCATTTTCTTCCCTTTTTTTTTTTTTTTTTTTTGTGATTCTCTCTTGCTTTGTTTCTGGGTTCTGGTTGGAGGCCGTGCCAGATGGGGCTTTTGCCTCAGACTGGTGTTGAGTTATTTTATATTCTGCTGAGGATTAATTGATGCAATGCATGAGCGACTCCTGGGTGATGGCTGCGCTCCGAGGGGCGTGGGGCGAGCCGTGGGTTTGGGTCAAAACCCTGAGGGCAGGTTGGAGACCCTGAATCGTGGACTTGCTAAGGTTGGAAAACACCTTTAAGGTCATCCAGTCCACCCAGCACCCTCAGGTTGTTCCTCACTGACCATGGCCCCCCACGCTGTGCCGTGGTGACCACAGCAGCAAGGACAAAGCCCCTTCTCCGAGGGACCAGAGCCCTGAGAGAGGCGTGGGAAGCTGCTGTGGGAGCCCCACCCTTCCAGGAGGGCGGGAGGGGCTCTTCTCCTGCCCCACCTGCCCCAGGCTGGGCTGCAGGGGCTGGGCTGGAGCTTTCCCATCCTTTCCTCCACCCTCGCCGTGAGCAGAGCAGGACAGGGGTGCCAGGGGGTCCCTCCTGCGAGGCAGCCCTGGCACCAAGCTCCACTCACTGCTGGGCTGAGGCACAGCCAGAGCACGGAAAATTGGGGAGAATAGAGAGTAATAAACGTGACGGGGTTGGGATAATTTAAATCCCAGTCATGCCCAGCCAGGGAGTTTATCGTTCACGTTGCCCACGGCTGAGCTTTGTGTAACCTTGGGTAGGTGAAGGGATCCCACACACCTCTCCGTACGAGCTGTGGTGAGTTATTTAGTGCTCAAAACCTGCTTTTTAACTGTTGTAAAACACTGCAATCAAAAAATAGAAATTGAATTGTGATGGGGCTGCTGCAGAGCCCAGGCCAAGGCCTCTCATGGAAGCTGTTCCCTGCAGCAGCCCTGCCAGCACATAAATCTGTGGCGTCAGAGGGAACAAAAAGTTCCCATTGGCAAAGATCGTCTCTAAAGAAAGATGAGGGAACCGATGGGGGAATAAAGGGAAGAAAAGCAAATTAGATCAAGGTTCAGTGAGTGACCTCAGGGTTGGGGTCTGCCAGGAGGATGAGTGTGGGAGGGTTATTCTTGTGCCTTGACACTGTTCAGTGTTGAAAGAGTCTTTTGACCCATTGGTGGATGAGCAGGAAAGGGGCTGCTGGGGTGGGAAGGGGCCGGGGACGAGCAGAGGGAAGGGGCTCAGAAGGGACGGGGGGAGCAGGCGGGGAAGGGGCCAGGAGTGGGCAGGGAGAGGGTTGGGAGTGGGCAGAGGGAAGGGGCAGGGCAGGGGCCAGGAGCAGGATTCCTGTGTCAGCCTTTCCTTGTAATAACTCAGGATCTGCCGCAGAAAACAGCCTGGGTGTCTTGGCTGAGGCAGCTGAGCTCCCGGTGTGCTGGCAAAGGGTACAAAGAGGTGAGGCTGCGATTTTCCTGGATGTGGGAATTCCTGTTGTTCCTTCCATGTGCACAGTCCTCCTGAGGTGTTGCTCCGCTGCTGAACTTCTTTGGGAGCTGCTGCAGGGACCTTTGGGCTTCCCAGACTCTCCCTCCCTGCCCGCTGGGGTTGGGAGTCAGTCCAAGACCCCGTGGAGCTGGGATGCTCTGTGGCAGCTCCCTGTGCTGGTGATGGGACTGGCTGGGCTCCAGCAGCATCCCAGCTATCGGGGATTTGGGAAGCCCCTCCTGTGGGAGGAGAGGGGATGTGAGAGCCTCAGCTTTCGTGTCAAATCAGGCGTCCCAGGGCTGGTATGTGTGTTATGCTGAGACTTAGGAGGGAAGCTCAAACGTTGACTCAAATCCACTCCAAAGGCTTGG
>VXAC01007220.1:16480-30444 GCA_013399225.1 Rhipidura dahli | reverse complement strand
AAAAAAAAAAAAAAAAAGCGAACCCACAAGGTGTTTGTTTATTTTCTGGAACTCTTGGGATTTTCCAGCCAGCCTCATGACTCCCTCGGGCTCTGACTCACTGGGAGGGAATGGAAGGCCTGCGTTAGGCAGTGAGGGTTGGTGGGCTGCCTGGGGGCTGCTGCTTGCCCCTCAAGAGCCCTTGTGCTGCTGCTGCACCCCGGTGATGGTGGCTGAGCCTCACCCAGGGCTCTGCCAGCATGCTGGATGCTCGTGGTCCACGCTGAAAGCCTGTGCATGTGGACATGGTCTGCACATGTGAGGGGGGTGACAGTGACACTGCCCCCGTGGCAGCCCACCCATGGGTGGCCCTGGGTCCTGCCCACGATGCTTCAGGCTCTCCTTCACTGGCTGTGTCACAGAGCAGATCTGTTTACTTCCTAGTGCAGAGGAGAGAAGGGAATATTCCCTGCTATCAGAAACGGATGGGTCTTTTCCAGAGAAGTGGGCAGGGGCTGACGGGAGCTTTGCACTTTGCTGGGTGCAGCTTTAGCCAAGTTTGAAGCAGCTGGAGCAGGTTTTGGCATGAGCACTCACCCTGTGCTCAGCTCCCCTCCACGCTTCCCAGATGTTGTAACTTCTGGTGAGGTCTGCCTTGGGTTGGTTCCTGGCCCCATTCCTCTGCAGAGGGGCTTGGGCAGCCCCCACCCCGCAGCATGGCACGGGGCAGGGAGCTCCTGGGGTGCTCGGTGCCGCTGGCTGGCATCTGGTCATGGCTTTGGGGGCACAAGGAGGGCAGCAGGGCTGGCTGAAGGCAGGGCTGGGCGCACGGCTCCCTGTGCTCTGCCCAAACCCGCTGCCTGCGGGCGCTTTGGGGCTCCTGCCAGCAGCGCGCCGTGTCCCGGCCCCGGGGCGGCTGCGGCGGGCAGGGCTGCACTCCGGGAGGGAAAACCTGTTCAGGCATTTTCTCTCGTGCCCGTTGCCGTAAGACACTGGGGCTTGAGCAATCCGCGGGGCTGGTGCCCGAGATGTGCGGGATAAGCTGGCGGTGGCTGTGCCGGGGCAGCCCCGCAGCGCGTTGGGATGCGCTGGACGAGGCTGCGGGCTCGGACCCACACCTGGGCTGGTGTGGGGCTCGACCCATCGCAGTCACCGGTGGCTGTGTAGGGGGTGTGTGCAGGCTTTGCTTGCCCAGGGTTTGTGTGGTGCCCCTTGGTCTGCTGGGACTCTGGGATGAAAAGGCTTTGGAAGCGCAGTGTCCCCTCCACTTCTCTGCGAAGTCCCCTAAAGCCCCCCGTGCACTGCCGGGGGCAGAAGGAGTTCCCAAGCAGCGCCAGGGCTCTGGCCACGGAGGAAACTCCAAAAATGCCATTTATGCCATTGCGTGGTGATGGTTTTGGTGACTTTTTGGTGGGTCTCGGCATTTCGTTCGCTTTTCCAGAAGCAGAACAGCAAAGGGATAAAGGCAGAAGGACTGGAACTCTCTGTTCGTGTGTGCACAAGGAGTTAAAGCCTAACCCAGCGCTGGCGCGTTCACCCCGAGGCTCATTTTGTACCGGGAGCGTCTATCTCAGCATCTCAGCGCTGCTTTGAACAGTCTCACCGTGCCTTTACATAAGCAGCAAATCAGCCAAAGCAAGCCCCATCCCAGGCAGCTGCCAGCGCGTTGGTTCTGCTCCCCAGAGCAGCCCAGGGTTTGCGCCCCGCCGTGTGCCGTGCCGCGCCCACGCTGTGACCCGCCAGCCCGGGCACGGCCGGGACAGCTCCCAGCGTTCCCAGGCCCCTGCCCGCTGCCCCTGCACCAGGTGAGGGGCAGGGAGCCCGCAGCACCCACAGCCAGGTGAGGGGCAGGGGGCCCGCAGCACCTGCACCAGGTGAGGGGCGGGGAGCCCGCAGCACCCGCAGCACCCGCGCCAGGTGTGGGGCAGGGAGCCCGCAGCACCCACAGCCAGGTGACGGGCGGGGAGCCCGCAGAGCTCACCCAGCCACGCAGCTCCCCCTCCCCTCGGCGTGGCTCGGAGCCAGGCAGGGAGGAGCCCGGGGCAGGTTCCCCGGGAAATGTGGGGTGGCCCGGCTGAGCGGGGGGCTGAGCTGCCCCCGGCAGCTCTCACACGCCGGTGCTGCAAAGGTGGAAAAGTTGGTTCAGTGCAGGCACGTCCCGCAGGAAGCAGGGGTTTGGGAGGAGGTTATTTATGCAGCAGCTGTCTCCGCGGGCTTTACACTTCATAGGATCACAGAATATCCTGAGTTGGAAGGGACCCACCCCTTCTGACCAGCTCCTCCACTTTTTCCATCCAAATTTGTTCTTCTGCCAAGGGAGGCAAGGAGGGGAGACCCTGGTTGTGGTGTCACCCTCCAGCCCATGCCTGGAGCTGCTCCATGCCAGCCTCTCACAGCAGGAGACAACTGTGGATGAGAGGGGAGGTCTCCCAAGGGGCACATTGGACTTAATTATCCCCATTTGTCCCTGTCCTGCCTTTCCCAGCAATGGGATGTGGGTTTCAGAACTGTCCTCAGGGGCTCTTCTTGCTCCCTTGGGCAGGAACACAGCAAGGCCCCAACAGAAGAACATTTTCATCAATGGCTGCTCATGCTGCTCTCATCTGTCTTCAAGGTATTAAGGGAAAGTAGCAGGTTGTTTCCTTCAGACAGGCTGTTCCCATGACAGTCCAGAACAAATGAGGTTGCCAGGGCTGTGTGGGGACATGCTCCAGGATCATCCTGGCTGTTCTTGGGGTGTTATCTTTGAGACAGGGAGGACTTTGTATGGCTCAGTGCTGGGCTGTGCCTTCCTGGAGCTGCTGCCTGCCTCATGCCAGCTCCCTCCATCAGGGTCGGGGGTAACCAGGAGCCTCTGGGTGCCACCAGGTGCCACCAGGTGTGACCAGGAGCCTCTGGGTGCTGCCAGGTGCCACCAGGTGTGATCAGGAATCTCTGGGTGCCACTGGGGCTGGGTGCCATGTCTTAAGGCCCCAGTGCCTGAGTGCTGACAGAAGTGCAAGGTTTGCTGCTGCCTTTCAAACCCTGACACTGATGTTTTGTGACAATTAATCTTGCTATTTATATCGGTCTAATTAGCAGCATTATTAATATTATCGAGGCGCCACAGTGGTAATTACATGTCTGCTTAACATGTGCTATCAGTGCTGTTCCAATCCAGTGTGATTCTGCCTGGCATTATCCCGCCATTAGCATTGTTTGTTGTGTGCTGCAGAAGATAATTTGATGCTCCTAATCGCTGCGATCCTCATTAGCAAACTGTCCCCACGTGCCCCAGCTTCTGAGAGTGATGCCACCAAGTGGTGCAGCTCTCCTAGGGATGTTTCTCTGGGAAATCTTCCCCGTTTTGGGGATTTCCTGTCCATCAGACTCTCCCTCACATGGCAGGGAATCCTTGCAAGATCCTGCCCTTCAAAATAAAGCAAGCAGATCTTTGCTCTGGCATCTGCAGGAGCTTTTCTGGTCTTCTGCCTGGAAAAGGTTTAAACCGAGAGGAACCCTTCAGGATGGGGCAGGTGAAGAGATGTGTGTGATTCCTGACATTCTCCCAGCTGCTGCTCTGCCTCAGCCTCATGTCCCACGGCTCCAGCTCCTCTGGCTGCTGCTGCAGAGGTGGGGGAAGGAATGGAAAAGGTTCCTGAGTGTGCGCAGGAGTTGGATCAACAGGGAATTAAAACCCAGCTGCTGGAGCATTTGATCAGCCTGTTTGATCATCGGAGCTGGAAGATGATTTTCAGGCTGTGCTGGGAGAGGGAAGGCTCCGAGTGCAGGCTCTGTTCCCTTATCTGGCACTGGCAGCCGGCTCAGGGCCCCCTCGCCAGCACCAGCCCCTGGTGGGTGTGGGAGGGGGGCAGGCTGTGAAAAAGGGGGGCTGAGGAATTCATCTTCAGGAGTCTTGGCAGTGACTCACTTGCCCTGTGTCCTGCTGGGAGGGGCTCGGAGGGGGTCCCTGGGGCAGCTGGTTCTGGTGCTTCTGAGTGCCCAACTCAGCTCCTGCTGGTGGGATGCACCCCAGAGATGGGATGGGTGTCACAGCCCAGAGATGGGTGTCACATCTTCCAGATGGCTGTTTCAGCCCTGGGGATGGTGTCACAGCCCAGAGATGGGTGTCACATCTTCCAGATGGCTGTTTCAGCCCTGGGGATGGTGTCACAGCCCAGGGATGAGTGTAGGCAGGGTGGTTGCCTTCCCTTTGGGTTTCTCACTGAGCTTCTCCTATCGGATGGTATCTCCTCATCCTTGGACATTGTCACCCAGCACAACCTCCTCCTCTTCCTCCTCAGCCTCATTCCCTGTCTGCCTCCAGCTCTCATCCCTTCCAGCATGGACTGTCTGATTTCAGGCTCTGGCAGCTCCCTATTTTATAAAGAAATAATCCACAGGAACAGGAGCTGGGTGCCAGTGGTGTGGCAGGTAACAGTGAGGGGGTGACAGAGGCAGTGGAAGCCTGAGGGGGGTGAGATGCCAAACAAACCCTCAGGCTGGGACAGACAGGCGAGCTGGAGCCAGAGCCACTTGCAGATAGAATTTATGCATTTATTGCCAATTAATAATTTAGATTAAAACCGTGTTCTGCACTGTATCATTTTAGATTAAAACTGTGTTCTGCAGTGTTTTGGCTCAGTAATGCTGAATCCTGTGTCATGCTCACAGCACAAGTCAGGCTTGGTGTCACCCCTGTCACTTGTCACCGACCTCTGGTGCCAGGTCTGGCTGATCTCTGCAGAATTTCCTATGTCTCCTGCCTTTATTTAAAATGCAGGAGCCTTAGCTTCACTCTCCAGCTAATTTTGTATTTGTAATTCAGAGCATTTCTTCCCGGTATTTAGGCGTGAATTCTGCTTCGCAGCCACTTTGTGTTTCCCATTCAGCTTGGGAGCAGCCACAGCTCAATCCTGACGTGCAGCCCGGGCAGTGAGGAGGTGGGGAACAGGTACCTTCTTCAGGATTCTTCCTTGCTTCTTGCTTGAATTTTGCTAATTTGGTTTGGGCGGTGAGATAGGAATTGAATGAAGTGATTAGTAAATCTTTGATAAACCCATTATCTGGTGAAAATCACAAAGTGGCTTTTTTGATGTTGAATGGAACCAGATGTTCTTTGGGAATGTATGAATCTCCCTTGAGTTTCTCTCCAGCACTAAACTCCCTGCTCAGTGCATTCCCTTTGAATTCATCTCTTCGTTCCTGCCACAGACACTTGGTTGTTTATTAAATGCAAATAGGAATTTGCGTAAATGACTTGCCAAACCCCAGATTTCTTTTAGCAGCCTCAGATGGGCGTTTGTGCTCCTGAGATGATATCTGTGCTTGGAAAGGCTGTGGGAGGCTGTGGAAGCCAGGCTGTGCCCTGAGCCAGGTGTCACAGGTGCCCACGGGATGGTCCCGTGGCTCCTGAGGACACCTCACACCTCACAGGGTTTGCCTAATGAGCCTCTGCTGGTTGTGAATCACACAGAGAGCCTCAGAGGGTGAGGAGGAAGCTTTAATGGAAAAAGTGTTTGTTGATGCCCTTTCAGGTAGTTTGTCCTCTTCTGCCGTGAGCAGTTGCTGGTGACACTGAGTTTGCTGCTATTCTGACACGCCCGTGTACCTCACATCAGAATGTGTCAGGCTTTTTCCCTGGAAATTCCACCTCGGAATTCTCACACACCCTGTGACTATCCCAAAGGGCTCTTCACAGCCAGACAGTTACCTGCAGCCAGAGCAGCTGACGTGACTGCAGCCTCCTCAGAGCACCCCTGGCGACTGCTGTTCGCTGGAGTTCGTGTCATTCCTCGCCTTGCCCTGCCCTGTCCTGCCCTGTCCTGCCTTCCTCTCCTCTCCTCTCCTCTCCTCTCCTCTCCTCTTTTGAGGGAAACTTTGATGGTGTTCTTTGCCTACCCTGTATTCACAGAACTCCTTCAAAAGATGCATCTTCTTTCCACCAGTCGGCTCTTCCATGAGAACATACATATTTATGGAACGAAGCATTATCTATCTTTTATACTTTGAAAGGATTTTGTTCACTTTGGCTTCAAAGCCAGCAGTGCCAGGGTGCTGGCTTATGCCTGACAGTTGGTTCTCAAGATGTCTCATGGTCTGATCTCTCCTGGAGCTGTGTTGTTGTTGTTGGTTTGTCCTCTGGTCATCCCCGAGCCTTCTGACTGCTCCTCCAGGCACTTGGTGTGTTCTGGTTTCTAATCCTTCCCCATGCCTGAGATTGTTGCTCTGTGTTCCAGGCCCAGGGTTGTGCCTGTCCTTTGGAATCTCTGCCTTCCCAGGGTTGTGGGAGACTCCTCCTTGACCTTTCTGGGCTTCTCCCCTGTCAGGCTTCTCAGGTGCTGCTGGTGGAGCTCTCTGGGCAGGGCACTGTGTGAGCCATTCACCCTGGGGGTCCTGCAGACCCCAGATGTGGCAGGATGTGCAACAGGGCTTTGTTCAGCTGGGTGTCTTCCTGAGGATCTTGAGAAGGATCTGCGCTGCTGCCAGCCCTTGGATCCTCCAGCTCCAGCACCAGGAGCCCCACGAGGCAGAAGGAGCTTGTTCCCCTGCAGCCTCCTCAGTCCTGTGCAGGGAGGGCTTTGGGCATCAAAGGTCCCAGTGACCCAAAAGGGTGACACATGAGTCTCTTTTGCTGCACAGGAGAGACAGAAACCTGAGAGGATGGAAGGCCAAAAGAGACTGAAGGAGCAAGTGGACACCTGCAGGGTCTTCTTTCTTTTTTCTCTCTCTCTCCTCAATTTTTGTGGTTTCGTCACTGTGGCAGAATAAAATAGGAGCGTTGTTAATGGCTACCTTTTCTGACAGAAGGGATTTTTCAGGGAAGCAGGAATTCCAGTAACGTTTGGCTCCATTGGGGGCAACAGAGCTGCTTCCTGGGTTCCTCCCAAAAGGAGCCCTGGGGGTTTCTGGGGCTGCTGGGGAGCTCTGGGGCTGCTGCCAGCTCTGGCTTCTTTCACTCACCATCACCCATCCTGTAGGGAGCTCAGGGGGGGGACGGTGGGGGCTGTTCCCCAGCCCTTCCACCCCTCGGGCTGTGCAGCTGTGGTGGTTCCTGCAGCAGAGCATCAGAAAATGACCCCTCTATAACTCCTGGTTTGGAAGGAACCGGGAATTACTCACTAGAGAAAAATTCCTGGGAAAAGGCGTTGCTTGGAGCAATGGAAATCTTTTCCTTCCACTCTGTCTTTTTAAAGGAATAAATAAAAATAGTGGGAAATGTGCAAATACACTCAGGGCTTGCTGTAGTTTGGGAATTTTTTTTTATAGCAAATGTAGCACATTTAATAAGATGTCTGAAAATCACATTCTTTTAAGCTGAAAAACACACGGCCTGAACTGGGAAGTAAAATCTTGGTGTTTAACTAGGACAGCTCCAACAAGCAGATCATGCTTAGATGACTTCAGGAATGAAAACTGGCTTGTCACTGTCAGGACGAATTTAATAAAATATTTAAACAATTTTCCACACTTCTGTAATGATACAGGAAACCAGGATAATAACCAAGCAGAGAAGAATTGCTTTGGAGAGATTAAAGGATGTAAGGACTGGAGGGACCTAAATCAGCCCTATGCACTTCTGCCAGGATGAACCTCTGTGACGCCCAGAGGCTGCCCCATCCCTGGAAGTGTTCAAGGCCAGGGGCTTGGAGTGGCCTGGGATGGTGGAAGATGTCCCCGTGTCCCTGTGGCTGCTGGAATGCTCTGAGCCTGGCCCTGCAGTGTCCCCACCTGTGTGGGGCTGCTGGGATGCTCTGAGGCTGGCACTGCAGTGTCCCCACCTGTGTGTGGCTGCTGGGATGCTCTGAGTCTGGCACTGCAGTGTCCCCATGTCTCTGCCACCCAGCCCTGTTAGTCAGGCACTGGGATTATTCCTCTCTCTGCGTTTGTGGTTTGGTGTCACCCAGCTCCCCTGTGCCTGTTGATCCGCACACCAGCCCGGCGAGGCACAGCTCGTTCCACGGGAGACGTGCGTGTGTGGCCAGGCTCCAGAGGTTCTCCAGCACCTCCAGCCGTTCCTCCTCTCCCTGCAGTGAGAACGGCCTGTGCTGAGAACTTCCAGGTGTTCGGGCTCTTACAGCATTTTGCCTGGAGGAATATTTCTGGAAGCGAAGCCCCTGTTGCTGTTAAGTAGCACAGGGACAGGGGCAAACAGGGGACAGGGAATGTGCACCCTGGAGCTGCACCAGGCAGCCAGACACAAACCTTGCCAAAACCATGCTCAGGCCAAGTCTGCAACTAATCAGTGACTTTGGAGAAACAACAACATTAAACTAATTTGTGTGATGTTTCCCCCTTGTGACTTCTCCCCAGGACAGCTTTGATTTACAGGAGAATTAGCGGCACTCCCCGGTCCTCAGGTTGTCTGCAGGAGCATTTGGTCACATCCCTGGGTAGCAGAGGAGGTGAGTGGGACCCAGGTCGCTCCACTGGCAGGTGACAGAGCAAGTTTTACCTGCAGCTGTTTCTGTCCCTCTCATTTATTCGGTTGCGATGTACCCCAGAAAGGCAGCAGCTCTGCACTTGTGTGTCAGGAGAAGCTGAGGATGTGCTTCAGTTGTGTCCCCGGGGCGGGCAGGGTTGTGCCACAGGGACAGGGCAGTGCTGGGGTCAGTCCCAGCCCTGGCAGCAGCGTGACTGTGCCAAGCCTGGCCGTGTGCCACGTCCAGAGGGCTGAGCAGTGCTGGGGATGGCCCTGGACCTGGCGGCAGTGGGACTGCGTGAAGCTCTGGCTGTGTGCTGTGTCCAAGGACAGCGCTCCAGGAACGTGCTGAGCTTCAGACAGATGATGTCAGTGCAGCTGGACCCTTGGGCTGTCCAAGAACTGCTGCAGGTGGCAGGAAGAGCAGGACCCTGTGGGCAGAGCTGCTGCACCGTGGGGTGCCCCACAGCAGTGTGGGTGTGAGTGGCACCTCACCGTGAGCGAGGCAGCTGCACAGCACAGCCAGAGCGTGCTTCTGGCTCCTGTGCTGGGACAAGCAGCAGGTTTGCTCCCCAAAACCAGGCAGGTTCAGGCGATGCTGGTTGGCTCAGCCCGAGAGAAGCTGCTCCAGAAGAGCCGGCAAGACACGAATCCAGTGTGTGCTGATTCGGCAGCAGCACGTGCAGCGGCTGCAAATCCCACACTTACTCGGGTTTTTCTGCTTTATTTTTTTCTCTCCTCAATTTAAATTCCCAAGGAGACACGAGGCATGGTAAGTGCTGATGCAGCCTGCTCTGGAATGCTGTGTGGAGGAGCACGGATCCCACCTGCCTGCTCTGCCCTCCAGTCCCTGCCCAGCCCAGCACAGCTGCTCCCTTGGGCTCGTGATGGTTCCTTCCTTGCTTTCATCCCATTTACAGATTGGAGCATGGCTGCTGAAATGGGGGCTTTACCCCACTGTAAGCAGGATCCAGCCCTAGGTTTCTCCTGTATGAGATGAGCTTTATGGTCCCTTCCAAGCTATTCTGTGATTTTAGTTTGGCAGCAAAGGGGCAGCTGCCAGTGGAGTGGGAGGATGCTGCACCAACCCCACTGTCACTGCTCCAAAATCCCCTCAGAGCAGATGGGGTTGGACTGACCCTGGTGGGAGCTCCCTGCAGGTCACCCTGTCCAGCTGCTGCTTCCCCAGAAAGCTGCCCCAGCACTGCTGAGACAAACCACATCAATTCCATCATCCCCGCAGAGCCAGTGGGTGCCCGGGGCAGGAGCTCCCTGCAGAGCAGTGCTTTGGCCAGGAACAGGGACGTGGGTGGAGGCTCCCAGGGCTCCAGTGCAATTACAGCTGCCTTGTGCTATCAACAACTCTGTGGTTTTAAAAAATGAGCAGCTCCCTCAGGAGCCCTGTGGCAGACTCCTGATGCCCTGGGCAACGTCCTGGTGGCATCTGGCTTCCCTGTGCTTCTCCAAAACCAGTCAGAGGACACCCAGCAGCAATTCTGCCCCGTGCTGGGGCCTGGCAGCACATCCTCAGCCCCGAGGGCTCGACTGTGCATCCTCAGCCTGGCAGCGATCCCAGACGGCCGCCGCAGGTGCTCGTCCCCTGCCGTGTCCAGGTGGGGCTGGCGAATGGTGCTGGCTTCCAGGAACTGGTTTTCCTGCTGCTTTGGCATCCAGGGCGCATTTTGGAGTGGGTTTGAGTTGGTGCCTGTGTGCCTGCACGTGGGTTGGTGGATGCACACGTGATTTGTGTTTGTGGCGTGCAGGAGGATCAGGGCAGGGATTTGCCTCGGTTATTGGAAGTGATTACAGATGAACAGGGGCACTGAGAAAAGCCCTGAGTAAATCACTGGGAGTATCACTCTCCAGTCTTGGCTGCCTTCCCGTGAAGATAAATGCAGAAACCTGTCTGTGATGAGGCAGAGCCACAGGACACCCTCTGTGCCATCGTGCCAGGCTCAGAGCAGTGCTGAGGGACAGCAGCACGGACCAGCAGCCACCCACAACCCCGGCACTGCTGTCCCTGGGGCTCTCCCAGCCCCAGGGTTCTCCAGGTCCTCCCGTCCCACACCCACAGGTTCATGCTGCTGGAGGAGATCCGAGGCTTGTGCAGCCCAAACCCCTGGGGATCCCTCAGCCTCAGGCCTGTGTGACATGTGGGGACCCTGTTCTTTGGCCACCTGTGTGGGGCTCAGAGCCTGCTCTGCTCCATCTCTCAGCTGGCTAAAGCCACAAGGCTGATGGTGTTTCCCAGTGTGAACCAGTCTCCTGACTGGTGGGTGGGCTGGGGACCAGGAGGACACCACGTATTTGTAGTTCCTGGAGTTGTCTTGAGTCTGCAACCTTGATGCCTTCTTCAAACAGAGAAATCCGTGTTTAGTTCAACTGCTTGTTTGGCATTTGGAGGAGAAGGAAAACGGAGCTGTTGCCCATTGTGCCCGTGGCTGAACAAACGTGGGCACTGGTGCTCGCAGGTCAGCGCTGTGCCACTGCTCTGCTCTGGCTGGGCAGGAATGGATTTACTGTGCCTCTGGTCACTGGCAGGCAAAGAGTGCTGAGCTGCTCTGTTGGAGCTGTGGGAGGATTTGGTCCTGTGGGTCCCTGACGCTCGGGATGGGGGGGGTTCAGCCCCTGTCCCACCGTGCCCATATCTGGGCACTTCCCTCTCTGGTCCTGCTGTCCCTGGGTGACCCAGCCCCTTCTCCCTTCATGGCCCTTTTCCTCACTTCTCTCTCCATTTGTAGAGAAATCACCTATTTGTATTTCAGGACAGAAGGTGGAGGTTTGGGGAAATGACGGACATTTTATAAAGCAATTAAAACCCAACCTCTGTAATTGCTGTAATTTATATACACCTACAAAACAACCAGCTGGTGTGATCCAGGCTTCAAGCCCATTTTATTTGTTTCAGCATGTCAAACAGTCAGAAACGTTCCACCTGTGTTTTCCTGGGATGCAGAGGGGTTGGCAGCGAGGGTCCGTGGGTGCCCCGAGGGGCAGGGGAGCAGCAGCAGCAGCAGCACGGGGCTGTGGGACCGTCGGGGACACCGGCAAAGCACCGCCGGTCCGACGCAGAGGGTGTGCGGTGAAGGGATTGATGCTCGGGGGCAGGGTCTGTGTGTGTTTGTGGATGGGAGGAGTGATGCCATCCCCGGGAAGACTCGGGATGCTGCAAATGGGGTTTGGGCACAAAGCTGTGTGCTTCAAAGCTGCACCCCCAGCCCCCGCCCTGCCCTCCATCACACCCTGCAA
Source organism: Rhipidura dahli (assembly GCA_013399225.1). Lineage (NCBI taxonomy): Eukaryota > Metazoa > Chordata > Aves > Passeriformes > Rhipiduridae > Rhipidura > Rhipidura dahli. The sequence goes on along the minus strand of VXAC01007220.1, from coordinate 18,815 downwards.
GATTAAAGCAGAGTTCAAAGCTGCAACCTCCGTGCAGCCACGCTGCTGATGAGGGAGGTAATTAGCAAGTGAAATGTTCGTTGCTGTAGTGAAATGATGTTTATAATGTTGGGCTGTGAGGAGAGGGGGGCGGGAGCAGCTGGCTTTGCCATTTTCCATCCATCCAGCCCCACTCTGTGAACCCTCCCGGCGCAACGAAGGCTCCCTGGGTTTGATTCTGTTTCTCCAGCCTGTTCTTGCGTTCTGCCTTACTTGCCCTTGGCCAGCAATTTTCAGGGTTGCAAACGAGCTCAGAGTGTTTTAAGAGCCAGTGGTTTTTCAGGAATGAGTGCTGTGCCTGTGCTCCGTGCCTGTGATTCACATTCTCCTGGCTCAGTCGCCCCCAATTACCCATCTGTGCGGAGGGGAGCCGTGTTTATGGGTCTGCTGGAGTCAGATGAAAGCCTCAGACTGCAGTTCCTACCTGCAGATGAATGAACCACCTCAGGGACCCTCTTCCAGCCCTGGAGTTTAAATTTTAATAGGATATCATTTCCCGACAAGCGCTGCAACAGGTGCCGAGTGCCGTGCTGTGAAGCACTCCCAGTGCAGAGCACGTGGGGCTGGCAGTGCTGTGTCACTGAAATTGTCAACACCCACCAGCCGTGTTCCCCCCGTGGCCATGGGTGTCGATATCCCCTCAGATGGGGTCTTCACTGGATCCCCTCCTTCTCCCAGAGCACTGCAGCCTGTGAGCACCAAAGCAGCCCCAGGGGTCCCCGTCCTGCTCGGGTCGAGATCTGCTGGCCATGATCCACTGGTCATGATCCACTGGTCGTGACCTCCTGGTCAAGATCTGCTGGCCATGATCCACTGCCCATGTTCCACTGCTCGTAATCTTCTGGCCCAGATCCACTGGCTGTGATCTGCTGGCTGAGATCTGCTCTGCTGAGCAAGGGGCAGCGTGGCTGGGGGCTGCAGCCAGCACAGTGCAGCTGAGCTCTCCCTGCCTGAGCCATTGCTGCTCCAGCTGAGGGGGTTGGCAGAGGAGACGTCCCTCTCCCGTGGCTCATCAGGCTCTTGTTCATCTCCCTCACCCCGTGCAGAACAAAATTAGTGATGAAAATAGTCAAAATTTGGTCCCCAAAGGAGTGGGAAAGGGCAGACACCCACGCTGTCCTCTCCAGCTGGTGACAGCCCAGGGTCACCGCAGTGCTGGGCTCAGTGTTTCCCCCATGGCAAAGCCCCCTGGTGTGGGCAGGGGCTGCTGAGCACCCCCAGAGCCCTTGCCCAAAGTTATTCCAGTGTCCCCTCCTCAGGGAGTGTGCTGGGTGGCAGAGGGTCTCAGTTGCTGGCAGGGGACTGGGGACACTCCAGCTTTGCTGATCTCTGTCTTTTTCCTCTTTCTCTCATTTCTGGACCTGCAGCAAACCCTGGAGACAAATCTCACCAACCTGGTTAAACGCAACAGCGAACTGGAGAACCAGATGGCCAAGCTGATACAGATCTGCCAGCAAGTGGAGGTGGGTGAGGGCCGGGAGGGGCTGGGGGAGGTGCCCGGGGCAGCTCCCAGCGCAAGGGAGGCAGTGCTGGACCACCCCAGAGTCCTTTCCTGGGGGCACAGTGAGTGTGGGGGGTGGTCCCAAGCAGTGGAGGACACAGGGGTGGTTCCCAGGGGTCTGAAGGAGTTGGCACAATTGGGAGCCCCTGAGAGGAGATGTGGAATGCTGAGCTGGCTCCAGGCAGGACCTGCCCACTGCTCCTGCTGGAAGGGACAGCAGGTGCTCCTGGTGGAAGACTGGGTGGCACGAGCCAGGTGACACTGAGCCTGGAACAAGGCTCACCAGCTGGGTGACACTGGGCCATGCTCAGCTGGGTGACACTGGGCCATGCTCAGCTGGGTGACACCGAGCATGCAGCAATTCCATGAACCACCTTCCCACAGGAGTAAACCCCAGGCTGCTGCCAGGATGGCAGCCGTGGATTCAGGGGGAGATTGCAGTGCCTGAGAGAGCACAACAGTTGTTTCACTTCACCCTTGGCACCCCAGACCTTGTGGGGGATGCAAGTCCTGCGCCTCCCCTGCACCTCCCCCAAGCCATCCCATGGGCTCAGCAGCCAGCAGGATGCAGGAATGCTGTGGTGGGATGTGGGGATGTTGCCCCAGGATGCTGTGAGTGAGATGGAGGGATGCTGTGGTACAGTGCTGTGGCAGGATGCAGGGGTGCTGCAGAGGATGCAGGGATGCTGTGGCAGGATGCAGGGGTGCTGCAGAGAATGCAGGGATGCTGTGGCAGGATGCAGGGATGCTGTAGGGGATGCAGGGATGCTGTGGCAGGATGCAGGGATGCTGCAG
>VXAC01007220.1:0-16136 GCA_013399225.1 Rhipidura dahli | reverse complement strand
GCTGTGACAGGATGCAGGGATGCTGCAGGGGATGCAGGGATGCTGTGGTAGGATGCAGGGATGCTGCAGGTGATGCAGGGATGCTGTGGCAGGATGCAGGGATGATGCAGCAGGACAAGGGGTGCTGTCTGTGCTGGCTGGAGCCGTTTGCCCACAGCAAAGCATCTGGGATTTGCAGAAGGAGCTGCAGCTTGTCCTTCACCACCTGCATCCCAGAGCAGCCGGGGCTCTGGGGCCATGAAGGTGCTCAAAGCCCCGCGGTTCCTGCAGGCAGCGTCAGCACTTTGCTCTTCTCTCCCTCAATGATGTCCTGATGATCTGGCAGCAGGGAGTGAGTGCAGAGCCCTTCCTGTGAGTGCCAGCGGGGCCGAGTGTGCCGCCAGCAGCTGGCAGCCACTGTCACGATGTGCAGAGAGAAGGAGGAGGGGGCTGAGATGCTCTGAACTTCCAGCCAAAATGAGGAGCAGAAAAATCCCACTTGGCTCTGCAGCACTGCTGGCCTTCCACGCCAATGCTCCGTGCCACTGGCGTTGTCCTGCTTCTCCCTGCAGCAGGAATGGCTTTGCTGGAGCTGTTTCTCCTGGGCTTCCTCTTCCCCAGGGCTCAGTGGGCTTGGAGTGAGTCTGGGAAAACAGATAGCAAATGGATGTTTGGCAGAGAGAGAGAGGAGGAGCCAGGATGCCCTTGCAGAGCTCTGGTGACACTCACCAGCCCTTGCTGCTCTGATGGGCCACGCTTTGGCTCTGAGAACCCACCAGGGATGGAGAGGGATGTGGCTGGATGTCCTTCCAAGCCTCTTCCTTTGAATCCAGCTCCAATGTCTTAATGACCTGCGCAGGATAAATTGAAAGATACTTGGTATTTCTGTCTGATCCTCGGAGTCTGAGACCTCTAAGCTGTCATTTTTGACAGAGCTGGGGAGTTTTCAGCTTTGTCAGACACTCTGCTTAAAATAACAGTTCCAAATAACATTTCTCAGCTATGCTGAATGTGCAGCCTGGCCCTCGGAGGCACCTTCGCAGAGAGCACAGTGAACTGTGAGGCAGAAAATATCTGTGCTCCCCATCAATCTGATTCCAGGGAATTTTGAGCTATTTGTGGACATGGCACACAGGCAGGCACATGCAATCCCCGGGTGCTTTCCCCCTCAGACACACTCAGTGTAAATCTCATGGCATGTCCAGACAATGGTGCCACCAACTCCTCGAGGGACAGGGGTCACCCCAGAGAAGGGCACTGCAAGGACACTGAGCCTCTGCTGCTCCTCAAAATGACTCTGCTGCACAGGGGGCTGCACTGAGAGAGGTTGGAATGGCCAAATCCTGTGGCAGTGAGGGAAGTGGGGACCAAGGAGAGCAGACAGGGAGGGACTCTGTGGAGAAGCAGAGTTTGTGACAGGGATGGTACCAGCCCAGTGTCCCCACAGTGGGGAGAGCAGAAGCTGCAGGTGCACCGTGGGGCTGGGGCCTCTGTGTCACAGCAGTCTCAGTGTGAGCTCCTGGTGTCCCCAGGACACAGCTGCCACACAGCCAAAAACCTGCTGAGGATTGTGGAGGTGGGGTGGGGTCCTCTGCTCCCCTCCCCGAGCTGCTGGGGCGCAGAGGAGGAGGAGGCTTGCCTGTGTGTGAGTCAGGCTGTGGGCTGAGATGCTGTTTCCCATCCTCCTGAGCTGCAGGACAAGCTTTTCCCAGAGCTGAGTTTATTCCAGGACTGTTGTCCCTAGCACATTCCCCCCCACCACTGAGGTGGGTGAAGTGTTTTTCCCTCCCTTGTTACAACCAAAAGCTGCCCAGCTTTCCTGCAGCCACAGCACCTGCTGAGGCTTCTCCCCCAGACCCAGCATTCACCTGGGAACTGCTCCATCCCTGCAGGGTGGTTTGGCCAGTGTCAGGGTGCTCTTGAGCCAGGGATTTGCCCCTGGAGCACTGCTGCTCTGCAGTACCCACTCCATGCTCTGCTGGCCCCTTGGGGGAACCCCAGCCTCGAAAATGCTCCTTTTTTGGGCAGAAGGCAACTGGGAAAGGGACTGTGGTGTCCTCTGCAACTTTACCTGCCTTCAGCCCCCCAGAACATGAACGTGGTTGAGGGCAGATGTCTTGCCCTGGGCAGGTTTTCAGATTTAGGCTGTAGATAGCTGCAGATTTATGTTGTCCTGTAGCCATCCTGGAAGGGGAACGCTCCAGACCTGAGTTGAGCCATGGGATGGCAGCTGAGGTGCCCCAACTTCCCCTCCTGTCCCTTGGCCCAACGTTTCCTTCCCACCACAGCAGCTCTGCCACAGCAGCTTGCTGCAGGCTCCAGACCCTGGGGCCGTTCCCTGCCCCCCTCTACATGCAGCAGATTGGGAAGATTTTCTGCTGTTTTTCCTCTGTGGAGCTCTCTTTGCAGACCATCAGCTGTCTCCCACTCCAGTGTTGCATAATCTGCTGGCCAGGTTTAAAAAAAGATCCTGTAGCAAAAATGTGGTTCACTCAAGGCTGCCTCTGGACTGCTCTGTGTTTCAGAGGGATTTGGGAGAATGAAATGAGAAAAACTGATTTCTGTCCTGTGGTGTGCTTTAATGAAGTGCTTGGGCTCAATCCCTCCTCCATAAAGTGCATTCCCCCCTGTCCTGTCCTGTCCTGTCCATCTTCCCATGGATACTGGTCTTCCCTGGAGACAGAGGACTGGAGCCTCTGCCTGTGCCCCACTGCACTCAGTGTGTGCTGTGTGTCCCTGCCATCACCTGTGTGTCCCTGCCAACCCCTGTGTGTCCCTGCCATCACCTGTGTGTCCCTGCCAACCCCTGTGTTGCTGTTCTGGCCAGGTGAACACAGCCATGCACGAGGCCAAGCTGATGGAGGAGTGTGATGAGCTGATGGAGATCATCCGCCAGCGCAAGCAGGTCATCGCCGTCAAGATCAAGGAGACAAAGGTGAGGGGGCCCAGCTCCTGTGCCCCTGGTCACAGGTCCCCTCCTGTGCCCAGGGGGTGGCAGCTGCAGGGTCTGCCCCCTGTCCAGGAGCAGCACAGCACAGCCAGAGACGCTGGGCAGTGCCAGCCCTGGGCAGAGGGGCTGCAGCAGCGTGTGCTGCCTGCCAGGAAGGGTTTGCTTTGGGCAAAATCCAGCTGTCCCTCCCTGCTGGGGCCCTCCAGGCCACCCCACATCCAGCTGTCCCTCCCTGCTGCTGCCCTCCAGGCCACCCCACATCCAGGTGTCCCTCCCTGCTGCTGCTGCCCCAGGGCTCCTCTGCCAAGGACAAAGCATGTGTTGGCTGAGGCTGGAGGAGGAGCAGCGTGTTGGTTAGCGTGACAAGTTGGTGCAGAGGCTTGGATCACTCCAGACAGCTTCCTCAGGGCTCTTCACCACTGTGGTTCTAATAGAATAATGTGGAATTAATATTGAAGGACCACAGTCCAGTGCTGCAGAGAGAGCAGAGGCTGCATGCTCTGCATTGCAGCACAGCTTGGGGGGAGCTGCTCCTTGCCCTTGTCTTTGTGGGAGTGTTTGGACCTTTCCTCCAGTGGTTCCAGGTGTTTCACAGTGGTTTCTGTGTGTAGCATCCCAGCCCACAGGGGAAGGGAGCATGCAAGGTTCATAAACGCTCAGGGCTGAAAGGAATGGCAAATGTCAGAAGGTCAGCAGAAGCTTATAGAGTTTCATTAGTGAATTGCTCCTGGCTCAGGACGGGGCTCCCTCTGTGCCTCCGAAGCTCCTGAGCAGCTCTGTCTCCCTCTGCTGCTCGGACAGGTGATGAAGCTGCGGAAGCTGGCCCAGCAGGTGGCCAACTGCCGGCAGTGCCTGGAGCGCTCCACCGTCCTCATCAACCAGGCCGAGCACATCCTCAAGGAGAACGACCACGCACGGTTCCTGCAGACTGCCAGGAACGTGGCCGAGAGGTGGGCTGGGCTCGGACGCTGCTGCTGGGGCTGGACCCTGCCCAGAGATGACCCAGAGTCCCCTGGTCACTTCCCCAGAGATCCCCAGCCACCCCTGCAGCCCCACGGTGTGGTGTCCTCAGATGAACCCTGGGGTCAGGTCCCCATCCCTGGCAGGACAGGTGCTGCCCCAACAGCACTGCCCCCTTCCCCAGGGCAGGAGCGTGGTGGAGATGCCGATCCAAAGGGAGTGCAGGGGCCAGTCCAAGCTGGGAGCCCCAGGGATGGAGCCCCCCCGAGTCACAGGGGTCCTGTCCCCAGGCCTGGCCACCCTCCTGGGTGGGGGCAGTGGTTTCCTGCCAGCGGGTGAGCCAGGGTGAGGTGCCCCCTCCCTGGGCCCCCCTCACCGTGCACCCGGTTGTGAACTGATGGTCCCTCCTTTCCTTCCAGGGTCGCCATGGCAACTGCATCCTCGCAAGTCCTGATACCAGATATCAATTTTAATGATGCCTTTGAAAACTTTGCTTTAGATTTTTCCAGAGAGAAGAAGCTGCTGGAGGGGCTGGATTATCTAACAGGTGGGCTCCACTCTGGATCTTCCCCCCAGCCCCCTGCCCTGTGCCCCACCAAGGGCTGGCAGACCTTTTTTAAGACTTAACCAGCATCAAGTGCCAGGTCAGCTGTGGCAGAGCAGGGGCTGTGCTGTCCCCAGGACAGTGACGTGTCCCCATCCTCCTGTTTCACCCTGCTGCCCCTGGAGGACCATGGAAAAGTCCAGAAAGTTTAGAAATTATGGTCTCCATGACCTGTGGGGGAGGCTGATGTCCATAAGGATGCGAGAGGGATGAGGATTACATAAGGATTACAGAGGAGGAACGATGAATTAACCAATTATTGTACTTCTAAGGCACTCTGTGCTTTAACATTTCCCTTTCCCTGCCCTTTTTGAGGGTCACTTGATGATAAATTATGAGCCCTGCTGGCTGCCCTCGGGGGTCTGGGAGCAGCAAGGGCTGCTGGAGCAGCTGGTGCCGGAGCACTGGAGGGATGAAAGCTCCAGGGAGGCGAGGACATCCTCACTCACCCAAATCTGATTTTATCATCGTGAAGCAGATCAGCTTTCAGTGAAAGATTAACACAGGCATGTCCGGATCAGTTATGGGATAAAATACTTATTCCACAGCCAGTGCAGGGAAATAGGTGGATTTGGAAGTGGGTTCTCAGCCTGTTTCAGGGTGGGGGTGTTGGACCTGCTGGAGCAGCAGTGGAAACATTGTGCTCTGATCTCTGGATGCTGTGTCAAACCAAAAAGTTCAGTTCAGTGGGAAACACCATGACTGATAAAATGAGGGAGTTCTTGGTGTTGAGAGACTCTACGCCTGCCACAAGCCCATCTCAGTCCTGACATGAGCAGAAAAGCCCTGGGTTTTTAAGGAAGGAAAGCCCAAAGTGACCAGAATGTGTGTTCTGTGCCATCCCACAGCACCGAACCCGCCGTCGGTCCGCGAGGAGCTCTGCACGGCCTCCCACGACACCATCACCGTGCACTGGATCTCAGAGGACGAGTTCAGCGTCAGCTCCTACGAGCTCCAGTACACCATCTTCACTGGCCAGGCCAACTTCATCAGTAAGTGACCACACTCCCCTTCAGGAAGGAATCCCAGGGTGCCCAGAGCAGCTGTGGCTGCCCCTGGATCCCTGGCAGTGCCCAAGGCCAGGCTGGACATTGGGGCTGGGAGCAGCCTGGGACAGTGGGAGGTGTCCACTGGGTGGGCTTTAGGGTCCCTTCCAACCCAAACCATTCTGGGATTCTGTAAGGAGAGGGTTCTCGGGTTCATCAGTGGCTTTAAAGGCTGGGTATTTGTGGAGGAAGCAGCAGCAAAGGATCCTCCAAGGGCTGGTGGATCAGAGCAGTGGACACCTCCCCGTGCTGGAGGTCCATCCCTGAGGGGCTCTGGTCTGCACTTGGAGTCATCAGCCCCGACTCAGTGAAGCACTGGGAGCACTGGAGGCTCTCCTCCATCTCCCAGCTCCCAGATCCATGTACCTGGCTGACAGCTGACGTGGTTCACAGACCCTCTGGAGCGGCTCTGAGTCACATTTCCAGGCCATTTTTCATGAAAATTGCAGCCATACCTAATTGTTTTTCCACACCGCCACAGATTTGTCTGACAGGAATGGGATCTGAGGACTGAGGATGGATCTCACTGATGGCCTGTGGCTTGTGAGAAGGTTTTATTCCTGGTTTTCCAGCAGCACTTGCCATTGTGAGGAGTGCTGGCGAGGTGCCTCAGAGGGGTTGCCGTCGGTCTGTCCCGCTGGCAGGAGGGTGTCCTGGCTCCGGAAGGCTGTGAGGTGCCCTCTGAACTGTGCAGGAAGCTGTCAGAGAAAGTTCTCTGTGACTTTCCGAGCTGGATCTCACCTCCCCAGCCCCGGCCCAGCCTTTGCCCTTGTTTTGGAAAACAGGATGGTTTCGGTCGGAGGCTGTTGGGTGCCGGTGCTGCCGCAGCCAGACCCACCCTGCCCGGCTCTCCCCTCCTTCCCAGCTGGAGCGTGTTCTCTCCAGCACTTTGTCCTCTGGTGGCCTGCAGAGCTCAGCCAGCTCTCTGGCTCTGCTCTTGGATGGCCACCAGCTCCATGTCCCCTGCTCCTCCAGCTGTGGACAAGATGGGGACTTGCTGGTGTCACCGAGGGGTTCTGGTAGGGAGGGACATCTGAAGGTCCCTGTGCCAGCTCTGCGCACGCTGGGCTGACAGGTTGCTCAGGGCTTGCTCCTTGAGGAAGAAGGACTGTCCAGGGATGGAGCATGCAGTGCTTCCTCACCCTCAGCTACAAGGATTTTGCCCTTTTCCAGTCAGGATTTCCCCTGCTGCAGCTTGTGCCCTCGCCCTGGGACCGTGTCAGGGCAGGGTCTGGCTCTCACCTTTCCCCACGTGCCACTTGGGACACACGTGGCTTGGAGTCCCATACACTGAGGGACATGGGAATGTGTCACCTGCCCCTCTCTGGGGTCTGGCACAGGCACTGGGAAAGGAGGAGCTGCGGGGACCGCAGGGGTGAGGATCAGTGAGGGCAGTGCTGGAGGAGAGCCCTGAGGGTCACATGTTAGAAGTGTCCTCCTTGGCCAGCCAGCGACCTCCAGGCTGCTCTTTGCAGGAGGAGTGAAGAAAACATCAGTTAAATCCCTGAGAAGAAAATGAATAACTTACTGTCCCTTGGAATAGCACAGTTTGGGTGATGGGACCATGTGAGCCCTGGCTGAACTCGTGTGAAGAGACTCTGGAACGCTGAGCAGGAGCTGGAAGGCTGACCAGGAGAGGAAATACCTTTCCAAGGTGCACACATTTGGCCTGTGGAATCCATCCCCTTCACGCTTCCATCGAAGCCAAGAGCTTGGCAAGAGCCAGACATTTTTATGGATGATGAATGCTACAGTAAAAATTATTTTTTTAAGCCTTGGCGAGGGCAGGAGTGAGGAGGTTGTTCTTCAAGGCCAAGCTCTTTGAGGTTGTTTTGGGAAAGAAACCTGCTTGGAAGGTCAAGTCCTTCTCACTGTCATCTCTCAGCCACCTTGTTCTTCCTGCTGGAGCATCCCCAGCTGGTCCTTTCCCCAGGAAGGTGACCAGTGCCGGGCTGGGAGCCGTGTGCTCCAGCGGAGCAGCTCTGCGTGCAGCCTGCAATCAGGATCACATCTGTTTTATTTTCCACTTCACATCACACTGCTCTGCGCCCCTCGGCCATTCCCATGTGTATCCCAAACCAAATTCAGGCTGACAGGGACTGCAGCCTGCCCTTGTCCTGTGGCTGAGCCAGCCACTGACGGTGAATGAGTTGGAAGCCTTTGCAGAAGAGATGAGGAGCGTTCCCAGCTCCTGCTCCCAGCCCTGCTCATGTTGAACCCCCCTGCTCCAGTCACCCCAAATTCACAATGCACTCCTCACCTCTCACCAGATCCAGGAAGCCTCCAGCTGCTTCTTCCAAGTCTCCTTATTCCTCTTTTGGCTCAAAGCCCTGGCCCCGTGCTGTGATAGCTGCCCTGCTCTCCGCTGAGCCCCACAGCCTCCTTGTCCCCCAGTGCACAGGGGCTTTCTATTCTGTCCTTCCCTGGGAATAAATCTCTCCCCTGTCCCACTCTGCAGGTCTCTACAACTCCATGGACAGCTGGATGATCGTGCCCAACATCAAGCAGAACCACTACACGGTGCACGGGCTGCAGAGCGGCACCCGCTACATCTTCCTGGTGAAGGCCATCAACCAGGCGGGCAGCCGCAACAGCGAGCCCGCCCGCCTCAAGACCAACAGTAGGTGCCCAGGCAGCTGGGGGGGACTTTGCTGGGCACTGGGGTGCCCGGGCAGTGGCTGGCAGCGGGGTGGAGATCGCTGTTAAATCACTGGAGCGCCCGTCTCCCTTGGTGCCTCCGATCCTTCCCTGCCTCAGGGATGGTCTCCTGATAGCCCATATGGTGCCAGGGGCTCCCATCAGCCCTCTGCTCCTGTCAGCACCCATCCCTGGGGTCTTAGGTCATAATTGTCCATTCTTCTGGTGGCTTTACATCCCTGGGCTTTTTGGGGCCGGTGCAAGAAGTCAGAGAGCAGTTGCGTTCTGGTGTGTGGGTTAACGTGCAGGGGGGTCTGATTTGGAGAGCCATAAGGTTGAAAAATATCTCCACGGTGGCGGGTGGGACTTTGCAGCCACACACAAAGCAGAAGTTTTTCTTTCCAATGCCCTGGGGTTGCCAAGGAAGGTTAAATGTGTTTAGGGAAAGCTGAACTCTGAGGGCAGCAGAGGTAGACCTGTCCTGGCACAGACAGAGCTCCGGGGTTTGTGGTGGGAAACGTTTTCCCACTGAAAGACAGCAAAGACAGCAGAAGCACTGGCACTGGAGGGTGACACGGGAGGGATGGTGTGAGCTGTTGGGGGAGGAATAAGTTGGCCCTCCAGGCTCCTGCCTGCTCCATGCCCACGCCCTTGCACGTCTCTGCGTGGTCCTGGTGAGCACAGCCCTCCCATCTGTCCCCTTTCCCAGCCATTCCTGCTGCCTGCACCAGGCTTTCATGGTGATTTATCCTGCACCAGGCTTTCATGGTGATTTATCCTGCACCAGGCTTTCATGGTGATTTATCCTGAACCAGGCTTTCATGGTGATTTATCACCTCACCTCCTTTTCTTTGCACAACATTAAACTGAATAAAACAGCGTTGAGGCAGTGGGGCTGAGGGAGCTGCTGAGGAGCAAACTCCAGCCCAATCTGCCTGTTCATTAAAAATTGATCCCTCCTGCGGCTGCTGTTTTTCAGCGCTTCCCCGGCTTTGAGAGGCGCTCGCTCTGGGAACGAGCAATGGGTGGCCTGGGGAGCTGGGAGCTCGGGAGGCTGGCCCTGGCAGCAGCTCCCCTTGGGCAGGGTTTGCTCCCTGTGATTTTAGCTGAGTGTCAGTCACCAGAGCTGCCAGTGCAGCTCCGAGGGCTCCTGCTCGGGTGTGGACTGGGTTTGAGCAGAGTCCAGCCAGGTGCTGAGCCCCCCTTGCTGCAGGGATGTGTCTGCAGCAGCTTCTTGCATGTCTGGAACCTCGAGCAGCCCCACCTGGGACACTGCACAGGTTGTGTGTGGTTGTGTTTTTGTGTGTGCTAAAGGCCCTTCCACAAGGACCCTTCCCTCCCTTCCTGCTCAGGTGTGGGGCAGGAGGGCCACGTGGCACTGATGGGCACATCCCTTCCTGCCACCACTTTGATGCTCCTCTGCCAAAAAACCTGGCTTTGTGGAGACTTCTGAATTCCTGGAAGTTTGATTGAGCCATACATATGGATATAATATAAATTGATTTATTTTCTTCTGTGGCCAGCCTCGGGGCACAAGGACTCCTTTGGGTGTCCCGTGGAGCTGCTGCCCTGTGCTGCAGCCCCAGCATGTCCCCAGTGGCTGCTGCTCCTGCCGGTATTTGGGACCAGGGTTTCTCCTTCTCCAGTGGACAATATGCAGAGGATGTCACACCCACGCTTTCCCACTGCCGTAACCTTGGTGGAAGTGTCAGCAGCTCGAGACAGAAATGGCCCATTAGCATATTTCACAGCCCGTTCTGCTCCTGAAGTGATGTCTGGAGAGATCTCCCCATCGCCAGAAGGTCACTGTCAGGACACATCGATTTCCGCAGCGCCGGCGCTGTCAGAGCCGCTGCTGAATCTGCGTCCTGAGCAGGGAGCTTGGGACAGCTGGTTTGGTTCAGTGGCAGAGACCATCCTCTGCCGAGGCTGGGCCTGAGCAGGACTTACTTAGCAGCAAGTGTCCAGAAGTTGCTGGAAGTGCTGGAGTGCAGGGACAGGCCCAGCTCTGGCCATGAGTAAAGTGCAGGGAAATGGGTTTTACAGTCCTTGCCTTGGCCAGTGCATCCTGGCCTTGTTTTCCCTCGCATTTCTGACTTTTCCTGATTTCTGCATCTCTTGGCAAGACCTCAGTGTGCTACAGGATGGCTCCATGCACATCCCATGCGAGATGTCAGGAGTGGGTTTGATGCCTGAGCAATGGGCTGCGGGGTCACTGCTGCTGACTCGTGTTAGTGCAGGTGTTTTTAAGGAGCAGGATGATCCCTACAGAAGCTTCCCAGCAGGGAATCTGTGAAAAGAGTCAGATTTAGATGGACTTACGGCTCTCCTGTGACTTGATGGCTCAGCATTACAGTGCTGCATCTTTGTTTCTTTCTTTGCAGAAGGTGATGTCTTCAGGGAGGACAGGGTGGTGCTGGCAGCCGTGCTCTGCGGGGTCCTGTGCCCCACAGGTGGCATCTTGGATGGCTGGTGGGAGCAGGGACACTGCCACTGCAGGCAGAGAGGAGGGACAGAAGGCAGGAAGGGCTGGCTTTGTGTCCCTGCAGCTCTCTGGGCAGAATGTGGTGGGTGCCTGCAGGGAGGCAGAGTCCTTGGGAGCAGAGTACAAATCCATCCCTCCTTTCCACAATGTTTCCAGCCAAAGGCAGTCCCCAGCTGTCCACCCTCTCTGCTCTGCCCCGTCCCTGTGCCCCACAACCAGAGGAGTGGGGCACACAGGAGCTGCTGTGCTGCAGGACACCGGTGACACCGGTGGCACCCCTGCCCTGACCCCCGGTGGCTGGGCTGCTGCTCCCGGGTTTGGCTGAGCGTTGGATGTTGTCTCCTGTCCTGGGGATCTCATTCCAGTTGTTTCCACGGCTCTTATGTAAAGCAGCAGGCCGCCTGTCCTCGCTGTCCCCGTGGGTGGGTGACAGGAGCGTCCCAAGCCCCTGCTCACCGTGATGGGTGCAGGAGCCCTGTGAGGTCCGGGGTGGGGTGGGTGTCTGGGGCCCTGCAGGGTGGGGATGCAGCTCCAGCACTCAGCTCCCTCTGCCTGGCTCCATCCCTGCATTCCACTGACCTTGACCGTGTTCCTGGCTGCCTCCTCCGTGCGCTCCCAGTGCCAGACAGGATTTCCTCTGCTCTGCTCGCTGGGCTCTGCAGGGAGAGGAGGGATAATCCAGCTGAGAAATGCCCCGGGGGTGCGGCCGGCTGCTCCCGAGCCTCGCGCAGGGGTGAGCAGCAGAAGGCTGCCGGGAATATCCCAGCAAGCTGAATTTGTGGGATAAAGGTAATCTGAGTGACCAGCCCAGGACATACATGCTGATGATGAGAGGAATCATTAATGATGAGAGGAGTCCTCGCAGCCCTCAGCTCTCTGCCTGGCGGGGCTGGGGGACTGGAGAGCAGTGGTTGGGAGGCACAGAGGGAGATGATGGTGGGGGAGCAGGGAGTGAAGGCTGCTCTGCCCTCTCACGCAGCCAGAGCCCCCCTTCCTGTGGCAGCCCCCATGCTGGGGGTTGAGGTTGGGACTGTCATGACCTCTGTGAAGTCTGTATTTTCTCCCAGTGCCAGAGTGGTGTTTTGGGAAGGGGTTTGATGGTGGCAGGTGCCTGGCTGTGTTCTCTGTGTTCCCTGGCCCATCCCAGCCTGCCCCTCACACACCCTGCCCGTGGATGTGGCTCCAGTGCCCGCTCCAGGACACGCCAGCACAAACCAGTGACAAGGGCTGGGCTCCAGTTCTTCACACTGACCTTAGCAAGGGGTTGCCTTTGGAAACAGGGCTGTGAGTGTCTCTCTCCTGATGGAGCCAAGTATTTTTATACCTCACTTCCTCAGAGCTTGTCTCTTTGCATTACTGCCAGGAAAAGATACGGCAGAAAGATCAGAGCAGCCAGAAGAAGGAGGGGGAAGGTCAGTCCCAATTTGCAGCTTTACTTTCAGGCTTCTCAACTCAATTATTCAGCAAATTGGGCTCCGAGGAAAACCAGCACAAGCTCCCATCAGGTATCGGAGCACGGCACGGATGAGCTCCGTTCTGCAGCTGCTCTTGCAGCTCTTTGCAGAGGTTCCCAGCTGTCCTGGGGCTCTCCTTCTGTGTCTACAGGGTTTCCTGCCTGTTCTGGGGGTCCCCAGCCCAGGCTCAGGGCCCCATTGCCGTGGTGGTGTTGGTGTTTCTCCTTGCTGGGACTCCATGTCTGTAGCCAAAAATGGGAGCGTGCAGGAGGACACAGCTGGTCATGCCCCGAACTGGTACCGAAACGTCAGGGTGAAGGTGTTGGCAGGACTTGGGGTGCTCTCTGCAGCTGTCATTTGCTTTGTCCTGGAGCAGGTGCATCCCTGTGGAAATGCTCTCCGGTGCCTGTGTGCTCTTTACTGCATCTCACATGCAAACACAGCAGCAAAACCCACCTGAGCTCAATTTGCTTCTTTGCAGCGTCTTGGGGTTTTGTTTGCAAATCCAGGGACAGTCTGAGGACTTCCAGAGGGGAATCACTGACAAACAAGGAGTTGGTTGAAGCTCTGGGACACCACCCAGATCTGGTCTGGTTTTGGAGAAAACATCCAAGCAAAATATTAAATATTGAATATTAAATATGCCAAGCTGAGAACAGGGGATGCGAAGAAGCCCCTTCCCTGCACCGTGATGCCAACAACACAATTCCTAATCCACGTGTCTCCTCCCCACAGGTCAGCCCTTCAAGCTGGACCCCAAGATGGCTCACAAGAAGCTGAAGATCTCCAATGACGGGCTGCAGATGGAGAAGGACGAGAGCTCCCTGAAGAAGAGCCACACGCCGGAGAGGTTCAGCGGGACCGGCTGCTACGGCGCGGCCGGCAACGTCTTCATCGACAGCGGCTGCCACTACTGGGAGGTGGTGGTGGGATCCTCCACCTGGTAAGGCTCCACTGGTGTGAGGGGGGATGCTTTGCCAGCCTGGCCTCTGCCAGAGATGCCCACCCTGTGCCCTCTCACGGGCAGGTGGGCTCTGAGAGCACGGGGTGCGTGTGCCGGGGCTGGAGGGTGCTGAGCACGGCTTCTCCTCCCTGCAGGTATGCCATTGGCGTGGCTTACAAGTCAGCCCCCAAAAACGAGTGGATCGGGAAGAACTCCTCTTCTTGGGTCTTCTCCCGCTGCAACAACAACTTTGTGGTGCGGCACAACAACAAGGAGATGCTGGTGGAGGTGCACCCCCAGATGAAGCGCCTCGGGGTCCTCCTGGACTACGACAACAACGCGCTCTCCTTCTACGACCCGGCCAACTCCCTCCACCTGCACACCTTCGAAGTCTCCTTCATCCTGCCGGTGTGTCCCACCTTCACCATCTGGAACAAATCCCTGATGATCCTCTCGGGGCTGCCCGCCCCGGATTTCATCGATTACCCCGAGCAGCAGGAGTGTAACTGCCGGCCCCAGGAGTCCCCGTACGTGTCAGGGATGAAAGCCTGTCACTAGGCTGCCCAGCCCTGCCCGTGCCGCTGCGTGCCGGTGACCGGAGCTGCCCGCTGGCAGCCACGCTGGAGAGCCACTGTGGCCATCGAGCGCCGTCCACACCCAGCTCCATCTTATTTTAAAGGGAAGGTGGAAGAACCTGGAACCACGGCTGGGAATGAACTGCTGTTGGCGAGCTCCAGAGCGCACAAGGGCGGCTGGAGCAGCTCCTGGGCGGTGGCTCCCGTCTCTCCCCACAAAGAGTGTCACCCGGATGGTTCTGTGTTCCCCTGGGGGCTGGAAAGGCCGGGGCGGGTGTCAGGGTGACCTGAGGTGCCGAGGTGGCCAGGGAATGGCTCGTGCGTGCCGTGAGGCGCAGGTCAGGACAGGAGGGATGGGCTCTGGAGCCCACTGACAGCTGAGTGACAGCTCAGAGCACTGAGCAGCACTTTGCAGGGAGGGCTTTGCGTGTGGCAGAGGCTCTGCAGCTTCCCTGGTGGGTGGATGAGGCTCGGAGCCGCCGGGCTCGGCGAGCTCTGGGTGGTCCCGTGGTGGTCCCGTGGTGGTCCCGTGGAGCTCTGTGGGAGGGAAGATGGCACTGAGGGTGTCCCCAGTGGCCGTCCGTGCTGCAGATGGCATGGTCCTGATGCATTTTCGGGGTCCTGCAGTGGAGAGCCATGAACCCCCACCCCACCATCTCCTCCTTTGAGAGCTTCCCAGTAACCAGGGAGGGCTGTGGCCGTGAGGAGCTTTGGCCCCTGGCACAGAGGTTTGGCAGCTGCTCCTTCCCAGTGTGGGATCTGGCCAGCAGTGCCCTGCTCCACGCAGGCCTCCATTAGAGTCCTGCTCAAAGACCACCCCTATGCTCTGTGACCCTAAATCTCAATTCATGACCCCAAATCTTGACTCCTGATTATTTCTCCACCTTGCCAGGGGGTTGGACTGGGTGCATTTTAAAGATCCCTTCCAGTCCATGGTTCTGTGGGGGTGTGGCTGCAGAGCCATCCTGTTGGCTCTGTGGCAAAGGACTGAGTCCATCCCCAAGGCTCTGAGACCCTGGTTACTGGGAGCTCTTTGGCTGTCACCAGTATCCCAGTAACCACCAGCATCAAGCCCCCTGGCCAAGCTCCAGTCTCTGTGGTTTTTCAGGAGGCCAGGAGGAGCTGGGCTGGCACACAATCCCTGTGGCACAGTGTGGGTCTGTGGCACGGTTTGGGACATTGTGGGGGCACTCTGTGCCTGAGGTGGGGCAATCCTGAGTGCATGTGTGGGCTGTGAGCAGCTGCAGGAAGGGACCTGGGGGTCCTGGCCATGGCCAGAGGGATCTCAGACAGCCAGGAGGGGAATCCCTGTCCTGGGGGCATCAGACCAGGGAGGGCTGGGGCAGCCTCACCTTGAGTCCTGGGGGCAGTTTTGAATAAAAAAGGCATGAAACTGTTAGAGAGTGAACAGAGAAGGGCCACAAGGATGGAGAAGGGTCTGGAGGGGTCTTTGAGGAGTGGCTGAGGTCACTTGGTTTGTTCAGCTGGAGAAGAAGAGGGGGGAGGCCTCTTTGTCATCTTCAACTCCTCCCAAGGGGGAGTGGAGGGACAGGTACCCATCTCTTTGTTCTTGTGACCAGTGACAGGACTGAAGGAAACGGCTGGAGCTGAGTCAGGGGGAGTTTTGGTTGGTTATCAGGAAAAGGTTTTTCCTTCAGGGGGTGGTCAGGCACTGCCCAGGCTCCCCAGGGAATGGTCATGGCCCCAAGGCTGCCAGAGCTCCAGGGGCATTTGAATAACTCCCAAACACAGGGCGGGTTGTTGGGGTGTCCTGGGCAGGGCCAGGAGCTGGACTGGGTGATCCTGGTGGGCCCCTTCCAGCTCAGCCTCTTTCCCAGTTTTTCCACAGCCTGTTCTGTGATTCTAAAGCCCAGGCTCATGGCCCCATTTCACTTTGGGAGGTTAAATCACCTTATAAGTTGAGTGTTTTTAATGGGAAAGTCTCCTGGAAGTCCCTTCCCTGTGTGCCGGTGCCCTGGGGCTGCTGGTGCTGTGCCAGGCACTGGGGTGGTGGCACTGGCAGTGCCCCACGGGCTCAGGGGGGACTCAGCATTCTCAGCTCAGAGACCACGAGCCCTTAACGTGACATTTGCACCTGATGAAATTGCACTAATTATGGGACCCCCTGGCCCCCACACACGTCTCGTACCTGGCCAGGCAGGGGCTGGGGGGGCCCCACACCCCGAGTGAGGCTGGGGGCCTCTCCCAGTCACCCCCATTGTCCTCTTGTGGTACTGAAAGCAGAGCCCACCCAGATGTCACCGTGATTTGGGGAGCAGCAGCCCCATCCCTTGGCTCTGCTCAGGACACAGAGGGGGCCCGGGGTGCTGCTGGTTCCTGTTCTCCTGGTGACACTGGGGTACAAGTCTGGGATGGGTGGGTGCACTCCTGGCTCCCCTCAGCCTCCCCTTCCACGTGTAACATTCCTGCTTCCATTTTGTTTGGGGGGAGGGTTGTTCTTCCTGTTGTTTTTTTTTCCCTTTTTGTTGGTTTTTTTTTTGCA
>VXAC01007219.1:602038-620608 GCA_013399225.1 Rhipidura dahli | reverse complement strand
AAAAAAAAAAAAAGCCAGGAAGTATTTAAATAGTAAGCTTTCTTCTGGAAGGTTTTATGAAATACAGAACCATTAAACAAAATTATTATTGACAAAACTGCTTTATCTATAACCAAAAAATACTAAATATAAGGGGTTTTTAAACTGTAGATGGGTTTTTAATTTTTTTTTATTTAACATATCCCAATAGTCTCATCAGGAGCAGGTAACTTTTCCGTTACAGAGCAAGCAGGGCAGGCAGGTAAAGGAAGAAAATATCTCAGTAGAGAATCAGGGTCCAATATTTACTTTAGCAACATTGCTTCTACTTCCATTATATCAAGACACCAATGTTAATACCAATTTCTGGAAGAACTGGAAAATGCAGAAAAAAAGCCCTGGTAGGTGAAGCCAAGAGGGCAGCTTAACCCTACTGTGCAATCTGTGAGAAGTGTGGCACCAGTCTGAGGAATTAATCCACAAAAAAGTTCTGTAAGGAACCAGTCAGGAATTAAAAGTACTGCACTTTAAGCGATTAAAAGAGCTTGGAGGACTGGATGTGCTTTCCATGTGACTTCAGGCTGCCTCCCAACAATCCAGTGTCCAGATCCTCAAGTCCTCAACTCATAACACACACTTTACATACCTGCAAAAATGATCTTAGCTTTGTATTTTGGAATTCCTTTCACAGTGTAGGCCCATTTCCGAGCCAGTTTACAGGCAGTTTCTCCAGCTTCCACTCCTAAAACATAAAGCAGCACCATTACCACTCTTGCACATGGAACAGGCCATCAGTGCAGCAGAAAATGTTACACAGCCATTGAATCTCAGAGACAAGAACTAAAATGGAAATAAAATAGTTATTTACCTGTGTTCATTGGAAGAACTTTGTTATAATTGAACATTTTGGTGACAAGCTCCTCATATTCCCCAAGGACATCATTGTAGAATGCCCTGGATGTCAGGGCAAGTTTTTCAGACTGGGCTTTCAGAGCATCCACGATCTTTGGGTGACAGTGGCCTTGGTTGACTGCACTGTAAGCACTCAGAAAGTCAAAATACTTTCTACCTTCAACATCCCACACGTAAACACCTGGGAAAATAAACTTGTGGTCAGTACACATAATAAAAAAAGACACATGACAAAAAAGGCTCCTTAAACATAATCAAAGACCAGAGTAAATTTAAATTAAATGGTAATACATGAACGGCCCACAAGGTCTTAAATAGGGTTCCAGTGCACCTTTTCATGTTCACATTAAAACTCTCCACAGAAGGTAACAGAAGAAATTAAGTTGCTTGAAATTTTTCTTGCTGAGTTATTCTCAAGATTATCAACACTTATACCTCTGTTTAGATAAATCATTTGAGAGACACCACAATTTTTTCAGGTGCTGTTATGCATAATGGTCCAGCTCTTTAATTAACAATTAGTTCTGTTGACTTCATCAATGATCTCAATCCTACCCCAAAAAAAAAAGTTTAGAAATCGATCAGGTCAAAATCATTCTGCCATGATCTCGTGACACCTACACAGACACACCCCATCTACAATCTTCTTGGAAAATCTAAATAAAATACCTTTTCCTCTTTCCAGAGCAACAGGCAGTGGGTGATAGTTGTGAGCACCGTATTTCGCCTCACGCTCAAAGATTAACTCAGACGAGGGAGAGCCCTGAGGGGTTTTTTTAGGAGCAACAGAGGTAGCAGAGCTCAGCGAGGAATGAAGGCCTCGGCAGAGAACAGCAAGGTTCTGGGAGCGGCTCAGCTTGGAAAGCATGATGGACTTCAGGAATTCTGATACAGATCTGGAGGGAAAAAAATAAAGAAAGTTAATAATTAGCACTTCAGAAGCAATGTCTGACATGATTGAAGTGGTTTTACTGCCAGGATTACAGGTTCCTCAACTATTTTGCAGTTCAGCCAAGAAAGCTTATATGAAGTATGAATTAAAGGGGAATTAACTTCAAACAAGTTGTTTTTCCTATTCTAAAGTACACTTACAGAAAGGAAAAGAAAGCTAAACTGTGTGACTCAGCAAGTCTGTGAATCAGTTACATCATTTTTCCTGCAAGTGTTCCTTTGTTGCTGAGCCCTAAATTCCAAGGTACTTATATAAACTACAGTAAGAAAGTTAAGTTCATCAAACTTCTTGTTCTGTTGAAATGCCTGCTTTGCCATCAGACAAATCATGTCACAAAATCAGAAAGCAAATAATAAAACACTGAGAAGAAACACCCGACACAAATCACATTTAGCTGATACTATTAACAAATTTGATTAAAAGATTGATTGGCTTTAACTGATCTCTGCTTTAAGAAGCAAAATTTGTGACTTACATATAAATTGTATTCTGGATTGTAAAATGTTGCCACCTACCCATAAAGCACTCACTGATGGTACCATTTTTAAGACCATTATTCTGTTCAGCCTGGAGAAGAGGAGGCTCCAAGGAGACCTCAAAGCCCCTTCCAGTACCTCAAGGAGCACCAAGAGAGCTGGAGAGGGAATTTGGACAAGGGATGGAGGGACAGGACACAGGGAATGGCTTCCCACTGACACAGGGCAGGGTTAGATGGGATATTGGGAAGAACTTCTCACCTGTCAAGGTGGGGAGGCCCTGGCACAGGGTGCCCAGAGAAGCTGGGGCTGCCCCTGGATCCCTGGCAGTGCCCAAGGCCAGGCTGGACATTGGGGCTGGGAGCAGCCTGGGACAGTGGGAGGTGTCCATGGCAGGGGGTGGCACTGGATGAGCTTTAAGATCCCTTCTAATCTAACCCATTGTGGGATTCTATGATCAAAAAACTAGATGGAAAGTAAGAGTGTGTCAGATATTAATGATCATTAGACCACTCAGTATTTTCCCAGCAATTCCCCCTGAATACACAATCTTGTACTGTCCCACTCTAGGGATAATCTGAGGGTAGGATTTCATGAGGCAAATGCACTTTGATTTCTTCTCTGTGCCTGCACCTCAGTCAGCATAAAGACACGTCCCAGAGAAGGGGAAGTGAGTTGGCACTTGAAAAGCTGTTTGAGGAAGCTCCTCTTACAGCAGGGAACAGCAGAGAGCCAAGAGTTCTCAAAGCTCAGCTTTCTGGTCTCACAGAACATCTCACTTACAAACTGGCAAACAGTTTAATCCCCAGAGAAGGATCACAGATCACAAGAAGCACTCTTCTTATCAAATGCAGCCTCCTCTGTAACACAGCAAACTGAAGAGCTGAGTAACCTGGGCACTGCTGCACCAAACAGAAGCAGCCTGCAAGACCTAACCAAAAGATAGGCATGAAATACCAACGGGAGGATGCAAGGATGGCTTACACAAGGGTGCTGTTATTTCAGGCTGCTTGCAGCAACAGAAATATTAAGTCATGGATTTATCCCTAATTTACTTAGGAAAAGATCTGCACCCTGAACATGCTGCCTTGAACAGAGAGGCATTTCTTTCAGCAGACTCTTCAGGAATTACTTTGCTGCTCCTCATTTCTAACCAAAGCCAAAAGACTGTTTTCTCCATTTACCAAAATCCAAGTGTTTAGGAAGAGTCAATATTCTCTATTCAAGCAAGAGATGAATGCTGCACAGCTCTGGGCATGTTTCCAGCTGTTAAAGATTAGCCCTTTGTGTTAATACTTTTCAAGATTGTTATTCAAAGATTTTGCAAACAAAAAAGACAAATAATTCTCTGTGAAAGAAAAAAAAATTCTGACCATTCAATATTTCAACCTGCTTAACTCCTAAAATGTAATTGGTCTGTGACATCCTGGCCCTTGGTAGAGCAGAGCAGCTAATCCTATCACAAGTTTCTGTATTTTGGAGATTTTCCAGACATTCCTGAAATGAAAGGTACAAAAAAGTTAAACTCTCATCTGCCCTGTACCTTTCTGCATGAAGAATCACAGATCCGCAATTTGAAGTTCTTGTTTTACTTCTTTCAGGTTGGAAAATATTAATCAGATTTTTTTAAGAAGGCTTTTTCCTCCACTAAGGGAATTGCCCTGCAAACTGTGCTAGTGAGGCCACATCACTTTAGCCAAGGTGTGGAAAATTACATGGAGAAGAGCTGAGTTAAGTTGAGAATTACAGATGAATCTGGAGTTAAAAGAAGGGGGAAAATTTGGGTTTGATGATCAGCAAGACAAGGTGAACAGAAAATTCAAGAAAGGGAAGTGGCACAATAAGGAAAAAACCTCAAGTAAACAAAGTAAAATAAAATCAAACTGCAACAAAGTGAGAAATATGAACGTGCATTGCAGCAGGCAGTACTGAAATCAGAAGCCAGGGAATTACAGCAACTGGAAGAGGTCTTGCATCAGAATAGAAAAAACACTCAAAACACAGCTGTAAAACACTTGAACAGCTTTGCTCAGCTGTTGAGCAAGATTATCCAGACAGAAGCCTGCAGACTGCACAGGTAACTTGAACAGTTGTATGTATCTGACACTGAAAAACACCCCAAATGGAGGATACTGTCAAACACATGAAAACACTCAGGTTCATGGGGATAGAGCAGAGAGGAATCCACACTGCAGCCTTTACCAGCTGCATCAAGGGGGTGAATGCTCAGGGGGAGAGGCTGGGGGGACATCAGTGTGGACATGCCAAGCTACCGCTGCAGAGCAGCACCACAGCAGGACCTAGGCTGGCAGACAAGAACTGAAGAATCACAGAACCAGTGAGGTTGGAAAAGACCTCTGATATCATCGAGTCCAAGCTGTGCCCAATCCCCACCTTGTCACCAGCCCAGAGCACTGAGTGCCACATCCAGTCATTCCTTGGACAACTCCAGGGATGGGGACTACACCACCTCCTTGAGCAGCCTCTTCCAAAGTCAAATCACCCTTTCTGTGAAGAAATTCCTCCTGGTGTCCAACCTGAACCTCTCCTGGCACAGCTTGAGGCCGTTTCTTCTCCTCCTGTCCTTGTTACCAGGGAGAAGAGCCCGATCCCTACCTGGCTACAGCCTCCTTTCAGAGAGCTGTAGAAAGGGATAAGGTCCCCTCTGAACCTTCTCTTCTCCAGCAAAACAAGAAAAAAAACAAGGAAAAGCAATGAACCCACGGGTCAGATACCAGACCCTGCTCGCCATCCCCCCGCCAAGTCCACGGTCAAAGACACTGCAGAGGCAGGATGCGGCATCGCGGAGCGGGGCTGACACAAGCACAGAGGAGGGACGGGCTGTCATCTCCCGCGCTCCCCGCACAGCGACAGCGCTCCCGGGGCCTTGCCGACGGGGCCGGCTGTGGCCTCCCCGGTCGCGGGACAGGGCCGGGGCACGGTGGCCCAGCGAGAAGCAGGATTGGCCCCCGAGGGCGAACCGGATCCGGGCCGGGCCGTACCTGGTGCTGCTGGAGGTGCCGGAGGGCCCGGAGGTGCCGGAGGTGCTGCCGGTGCCGGGGCCCGCGGATAAGAGGCGGATGCGGCCGCGGGCTACTGTCAGTGCTCCTCGCCCCGCCCCCGCCCGCCTGACGGCACGGGAACCGCGGCCGCCGATTGGCTCTCGCGGCTGATTGGCAGCCACCGCCCCCGCGCTGCGGCACCGCCCCTTGGCGCGGGGGCTCCCCATTGGCGGGTGCGCGCGAGCCAGGGCCCCGCCCATCCGCGTCCCTCAGGGGCGGTGCCTGCGGGCCGCGCCCGCCGCCGCCCCCCGGCCCTCGGGGCGAGGGCTCCGTCCCTTGGACCGGGTCATCCCGTCCCCGGTTCCCTCACCGCCTTTCCCCATCCCTCACACCGGCGGCTCCGCTCCCCTCTGCCGAGTTAGCATTGGCAACAATCTTTGCGGTCACAGAACCCCCCGCACNGAGGCTGGGGGGACATCAGTGTGGACATGCCAAGCTACCGCTGCAGAGCAGCACCACAGCAGGACCTAGGCTGGCAGACAAGAACTGAAGAATCACAGAACCAGTGAGGTTGGAAAAGACCTCTGATATCATCGAGTCCAAGCTGTGCCCAATCCCCACCTTGTCACCAGCCCAGAGCACTGAGTGCCACATCCAGTCATTCCTTGGACAACTCCAGGGATGGGGACTACACCACCTCCTTGAGCAGCCTCTTCCAAAGTCAAATCACCCTTTCTGTGAAGAAATTCCTCCTGGTGTCCAACCTGAACCTCTCCTGGCACAGCTTGAGGCCGTTTCTTCTCCTCCTGTCCTTGTTACCAGGGAGAAGAGCCCGATCCCTACCTGGCTACAGCCTCCTTTCAGAGAGCTGTAGAAAGGGATAAGGTCCCCTCTGAACCTTCTCTTCTCCAGCAAAACAAGAAAAAAAACAAGGAAAAGCAATGAACCCACGGGTCAGATACCAGACCCTGCTCGCCATCCCCCCGCCAAGTCCACGGTCAAAGACACTGCAGAGGCAGGATGCGGCATCGCGGAGCGGGGCTGACACAAGCACAGAGGAGGGACGGGCTGTCATCTCCCGCGCTCCCCGCACAGCGACAGCGCTCCCGGGGCCTTGCCGACGGGGCCGGCTGTGGCCTCCCCGGTCGCGGGACAGGGCCGGGGCACGGTGGCCCAGCGAGAAGCAGGATTGGCCCCCGAGGGCGAACCGGATCCGGGCCGGGCCGTACCTGGTGCTGCTGGAGGTGCCGGAGGGCCCGGAGGTGCCGGAGGTGCTGCCGGTGCCGGGGCCCGCGGATAAGAGGCGGATGCGGCCGCGGGCTACTGTCAGTGCTCCTCGCCCCGCCCCCGCCCGCCTGACGGCACGGGAACCGCGGCCGCCGATTGGCTCTCGCGGCTGATTGGCAGCCACCGCCCCCGCGCTGCGGCACCGCCCCTTGGCGCGGGGGCTCCCCATTGGCGGGTGCGCGCGAGCCAGGGCCCCGCCCATCCGCGTCCCTCAGGGGCGGTGCCTGCGGGCCGCGCCCGCCGCCGCCCCCCGGCCCTCGGGGCGAGGGCTCCGTCCCTTGGACCGGGTCATCCCGTCCCCGGTTCCCTCACCGCCTTTCCCCATCCCTCACACCGGCGGCTCCGCTCCCCTCTGCCGAGTTAGCATTGGCAACAATCTTTGCGGTCACAGAACCCCCCGCACACCCTGGCGGGATGAACCCCCCCGGCTCCGCCCCAGCGCCCTCCCGCCGCTGTCACCGCTCAGCCGCACCTGTCCCCTCGGGGAAGTCACTGTAGAAAAGGGCGAGCATTGACAAAAGATTGAGAGGAATTGGAAAGACATTCCCGGGAAGGGGAGGTGTGTGGGATGGTGATGCTAACTCTGGCGGCTGCAGGTTCCCCAGGGATGTGATGCCAAGTGCTCTGTGTGTGCCCAGCCCTGACCTTTCTCTTCACAAAAGATGTGAATGAGCTTTTTCCCGATCTTTTTTTTTTTTAATATATGGCTAACAGAAAATAATTCAAAACGACAGCCAGGGAGACACTAAGGTCGCTAAGGAGTTTGTCACGGAGCTCCTGTGCCAGGTGTTTTTGCCTACACGCACCAATCTCCTCCCCAGCCCGCCACGGTCCATCCAGCGAACCCGTGCCCTGCCCTTCTCCACACGGAAGGGCAGTGATGGAACCCAGAACTTAAGGCTCTGCTGCCTTGGAAGAAAGGGGGGGAATGTGGGGGGAGTGAGGTCTGGGAGCACCCAGTGTGCTCTGACCAGCAGCTTTGAGCTGGGACCAGCAGGTGAGCAGGGACAGGCTGGAACGAGCCAGCGCAACCCTGACCTTTCCTCGAGCTAAATTACACCTGGAGAGCGTTTTGTAACCAGAAGATCTGGGCGTTCAAGTGGAACCGTGAGGTGTGTTCCATAAATACATGCTGCTTTTGTCCTAAAGAATCACAGACTGGTTTCAGATGGAAGGAATACTAGAAATCATCCAGTGCCACCCCCTGTCATGGACAGGGAGAACTTCCACTCTCCCAAGTTGCCCCAAGCCCCATCCAACCTGGCCTTGGACACTTCCAGGGATCCAGGGGCAGCCACAGCTGCTCTGGGCACCCTGTGCCAGGGCCTGCCCACCCTCACAGCCAAGAATTCCTTCCCAATATCCCATCTATCCCTGCCCACTAGTGGTGTGAAGCCATTCCCCCCGTGTCCTGTCCCTCCATGCCTTTGTCCACAGTCTCTCTCCAGCTCTCTTGGAGCCCCTTTAGGCATTGGGAGGGGTTCTAAGATCTCTCTGAAGCCTTCTCTTCTTTAGGGTAAACAATTCCAATTCTCTCAGCCTTTACTCATAGGAGAGGTGTTTCATCCGTGTAATCATCACTTTGGCCTCCTCTGGGCTTGCTCCAGCACTCCAGATTGGATCTCACAAGAGCAGAGTACAGAAGAAAACAAATAATATTTCACTTTTTATCATACCCACCTCATTAGGAAAAAAAAAAAAAAAAACCAACCCAAGAAAATCAAACCACAAAACCCCTCAGTCTTAGCAGTGATGACTTCTGGGTGCTTCTTGCTCTTTGTCCATAAATTGCCCTGAGAAATTTATCAATGCTGGAAAAGAATTTATTTCTTCCGCAAAGAAAACACGATATCCTACTTGACACACAGAGAATTTGCATATCTCCCCCTCACTACAGCAAGCCATTTGAAAATATTCCCGAATCTTGTCATATCTTCTAACCAATTTACTCAAACTTTGGATGTCAGGGAGCAGCACCGTTTACGCCTTTGGGAACAACGCCCTCGGAGAAAATTTTCCCGATGTGCAGTCAGCTTGATGCAGCGAGGGCTGGGAGGAGAACAGATGATGTTGTGCTCTTTATAAACACACAGAGAGTTAGGCTCAATTTGCTAATATGTTTGTGTCTCCTACTAGCCCAATTCTGCCAGCAAATAGTGCCCTACATCCGCTGCCAAAGATGAGTTCATAAAGCACCAAAAGGTTGTGCCTTAGGTGCTAAACTGCAAAACCCATTTCGGAGTCATGACTGCTGAATGAATACACAATTGTACTGTGCCCAGTTTCTTAAGTCCAGAGGCAGTTATTATCTAGGAGCAATTGAGACCCCTTAACTTCTAGTTGCAGTTATGATCTTTTGTGAAAAGCCTAAAATTTTAAGGCTGAGAGTAAGCAGAGACCTCTCTGCTTTGAGTATTACACGTTGTCCCAGCTCATTCTGCCCCTCTGCTCTGGTGAGATCCCACCTGGAGTTCTGCATCCAGCTCTGGGGTCCCCAGCACAGGAAGGACCTGGAGCTGCTGGAGAGAGTCCAGAGGAGGCACCAGGTTGATCAGAGGGATGGAGCAGCTCTGCTGGGAGGAAAAGCTGGGAGAGTTAGGATTGTTCATCCTGGAGAAGTTTTGGGGTGACCTAATTGAGGCCTTCCAGTACCTGAAGGAGCCTCCAAGAAAGATGGAGAGAAACTTTGGACAAGGGCCTGGAGTGACAGGATGAGGAAATAGCTTTCCACTGCCAAAGAGTGAGTTTAGATTGGATGTTAGGAAGAAATTCCTCCCTGTGAGGGTGCTGAGGCCCTGGCATAGGGTGCCCAGAGAAGCTGTGGCTGCCCCTGGATCCCTGGAAGTGTCCAAGGCCGGGCTGGACAGGGCTTGGAGCAACCTGGGACAGTGGGAGATGTCCCTGCCCATGGCAGGGGAGTTTGGAACTGGATGGGAGTTTGGAACTGGATGGGTTTTAATGTCCCTTCCAGCCCAAACCATGATTCTACAATCTCTTATGTAAGCAAAAAAAAAAAAAGCATAATTTTGTTTGTTGCATAGTCACGTTTCTTAAATAGCCTTATAGGACATGGTTCAGGATTTGCAATCCATGAGATCAATGGGATTTTCCCAGGTAAGAAATGTGGGTTTAAAGTTTGATTGTTTTTTACTTTGACATTTCATTATCATGGCAAATCACTTATCTGTTAGCTCAAGTCATGCTAATGATGCCTTCTACCTATTTAGCCACAAAAATAATATGTTGGGAGCTACATCCCTTTCATCTTCCATAGACTCAACTCAAGAGCTGCCTTTTACCTGCCTTTAAATGCTGTTATTCTTAAGGTCACCTCCAAATTGGTTAAGATTCATCCAGCCTTGTTCTTTTCAGAACAAGCAGAAGAGTGTGGAGAGAACAAAGCTTGTCCAAAAGATTAGGTAGCACCTATCAAATAAGGGAAATACAAATCTGAAAATGTAAAGAACGCAAACTAAAGGCAGCCAAGATCAGTGCTGAATCTTGGGTTCAAACCCCCATGAGGTGATTTCAGAAGCCAGACGTGCAGGAAAACAGCAGATCCCTGTCTAGAAGGCTGAGATTCAAAACCAAGTAAATAAACAAACAAGCAACCCGCAAGCAAGAAAGGGCTTGCTTGCTTTTGGATTCTGTAGGGTCTGAAAGAAGAAGATACAGCCACAGTATGGAATGCACAGACATTATACGTAAATGTATTTTTTTAAAGCTGATACTGGCTGTTTCTGAGATGAAAAACTATAAATATGAAATAACTCTCAAACTGGAATCTGGTTAATCAAGACCTGAGAGAGAGTGCCTTCAAAGCTCTGTTTAATGTAAGCCTTATCAGTTTTATATAGGATCAGCATCATGGCTCACTTTATTTCTTCCTTTGTTTTTGGTACTTATTGTCAAGACATAGAAAATATCCATTTTTCTTCTTTAAATGCTATCAAGTTGGAGTTTTAAACCACTCACATTGTGCACAGTAGCAGCTATTCCTGTAGATCTTGAAGGAATATCTCTCAGCTAGATGTAGTATTTCATGTGAATGAAAAAGGGAAAGCAGAAGCTTGATGTGTACACCTGTGGATACCTAAAAGATTCCACATGACA
This sequence comes from Rhipidura dahli, assembly GCA_013399225.1. Classification (NCBI taxonomy): domain Eukaryota; kingdom Metazoa; phylum Chordata; class Aves; order Passeriformes; family Rhipiduridae; genus Rhipidura; species Rhipidura dahli. The sequence goes on along the minus strand of VXAC01007219.1, from coordinate 609,887 downwards.
GTAACCAAAATATGGAAAAGAGAATACATGAAATGCTCACATTTTCCAGTAATTTGCCCTGCAGAACAGAGGAAAACTCTGACCTACTTGAAGAAAGAGGGTTATTATATTCATTCTGCTAATTCAGAAAATACAATTTGACATGTAAGTAAACCATAAAGTTATAAGAAGGAACAAGTTAAGTCATGCCAGTTGTTAGGAGTAATTCCGCAGCTCTGTCTCCGGCAGAAATGCTCATTGAAGTCGTTGAGAATTAGGCATGTGAAGAGACTGAGGAATTGCATCCCACTTATTGTGGTTATTTAGAGGTAGAGTGACTAAAAGGGAATTGTGTGTCGGTTTGGCTGCACAAGCTTAGTGTGTGCCAGGGATTCATGTGCTGCTCATGGGAGCAGCACAAGCACTGGCAGGATTGCAGGACCCTCACTCGAGTTTAACAGTGTCAGGAATGCTGCAGGAAATGTCCAGAGTTCCTCAAGAGCTGATGTTTTGCCCCATGGCATCAGTGTTCAGTCGCATGGGACAGTTCTTGACCTCAGAGCACAGGCTGGATGTGGATTTCACCCAAGCCAGGAGGCTCAAGGTGCAAGTTCATCATTACCTAAACCCAGCACACATCTACAGAGCTGGCACAAGGACAGTCCCATTTCTCTGCCCACCTGTAGCAAAGCCACAGGGATAGGATTCACCCTTTCCCCTCCTGTTCAAACTCTGCTGCTACTCAGCAAAAATGAGAAATTGGCACTTTTCTGAGCCAAAGTCAGGTTTGAAGGCAAACCTTGCAGTTAACCTTGCCCTGGGGAACTCAGCCTTCAGTCCCAGTCTGACAATGAAGGATATAAAGCTACTGGAAAGTGACCAAAGGAAGCTACCAAGATGGTGAAGGCTCTGGAGGGGAAACCATACAAGTGGCAACTTGGTTTGTTCAGTCTGGAGAAGAAGAGACTGAGGGGAGACCTCGGAGCACCCTACAGCTTCCTCCTGAGGGGCAGAGGACAAGCAACACTGATCCCTGCTCTCTGAAACCAGGGACAGGAACAAGGGAATGGCTGGGGCTGTGTCAGGGGAGGTTTACACTGGGTATTTGGAAAAGGTTTTTCCCCAGAGGGTGGCCAGGCCCTAAACAGGCTCCCCAGGGCAGTGGTCAGACCCCCAGCCTGACAGAGCTCCAGGAGTGTTTGGACAACGCTCTCAGACACGGGGTGGGATTATTGGATTGTTCATAGTGCCTTATGTAGAAAAATGGCTTTCCATGGCCCATGATTGTGTTATTCTGGTTATTTACTGACAGTAGAACTCTACATTAAGGCATATCTTGCAGGACAAGAAACCTTAGTGTTTCCTACAGCACGGCTAGAATATTTCACAGTGCAGTGTGTCAGAACAGTGCAGCAACAAATTGTAATGTGTGCAAAGCAGATCTGCCTCTCAAGTCCACTTAGACATTTCTCTTTTAGCTCCTATCTTTCAAGATAGTTTGGCAAAGCATAGCACAGCCCCCTCAAAATAATGCTGTTTTATTGGATGGGTGTTAGTTAACCCAGCTTAAAGCACCACAAACAACCCTGAGAGCTGATGTTCTTTTTGCAGTATAAACCTTGAGCTATAGCTCATACTTATCCTCCCTGGTTTGTCTGTTGGCTTATTGTACAAAGATTTCCACGATGCTGTGTTAGATGACAGCATAGATAACTGAATTACAGAATCAAAGGAGTTTAAATTGCTGTCTCCTCTCTTAGGCTTTGTTCCCCATGTTTGAACTTACACTGTTATTTTCCTTTGCAGCTCAACAATACCTACATCCAGAGCCTTCTACAAATGAGGTGAGACATTTTATTTCCATGTGAAACCCGAAGGTAAATTATTAGCTCTTTCATTTCTTGAACTTGTAGTTAATTAAATGAGCCTTTCTACACACATTTCTGGTGAGCATCATATTCCTTGGGCATCATACTACCAAAAAGACACAAATTGAAGAGAGCTGTGGAAAAACAAATTTTTATTGGCTTCCCCAAGACAGATTAAAAGATCTTTATAATTCTCATTTTCTAGCATAAAACTCAGAAATGTTAAAATAAAATCCAAAGAAAATTAGAGTGAGACTTGATTTAAATTTCAGGCTTTCAAGTGCCTTGTATGTGACCTTGCTTCTTCCTTGAACAAATCTATTTTGATTTGGATCCTGAGAACCTGGTGCTTCCTAACTTCCAATCTTCTTTCTTGGATTTTATCAGGACAATGATTTCTGGAAAAACTCCTTTACGAGTTCTCCTGACTTTGAAAATCTGACCCAGATGGCAGCTCTGAGAGCACACAGAAAATGAACATAAATACATCTAACTGGGTAATAAGAATAAATACCTTGTCAATTTGGTTAATCTCAGGATTGAGCACTGAACATCTGGATATGCTTTATCTCAGGAGCTGGGAAACTTCTCAGAATTCCAGCATGCTACATCCCCACTGGCCCCGCCGCTGCAGAGTTTGACATTGCTGCAGCCAGGATTGCCAACCTTGCTAAATGGTGAGCACTCAGCTCTGACCTCAGGGCTGCTGTGGTCAGACACTGGACAAGTTACATAATGCCTGCACCAGGTCAGGCTTTAACCTGGCGTCACTGACGTGAAAGATCAGCAAGGTGACCTATTGCATCACATGCCACATGCCATTACCCCAGGATGATGTGCTGGCACTTCCTGCACTTCCCCAGTCAGGACTTTCAATTATCCTTAGATTTTTCTAGAATATTAGATAATTCAGAAAATGAAAAGTTTTCTTGATACATCTTTGGACAAAGGAATTTGCTTTCCATCCATTGTTTCAAGAAAATTTCTTTCATCATAATTGTTTTCACAAATCACACGACTTAAGATAGGGAAATATGGAAAGCATATTGCCAAAAGAAAGGAATCTTCAGAAAGACCTTGACAGAAATCACCTACTCGTAAACTGTTAAGTGCCTCTTCCTTAGAAGGGACAAATAAACTAGTAAAGAATTGAATCCATTTTTTGCTCTCTGCAGCTTGTCCATCAGAGTTCCCTGCCCATGACAGGGGAATTGGAACTAGATGATCTTTAAGGTCTTTTCCCACCCAAACTCTTCTAGGATCTGTCAGTTGCTCTTCTGGAGCAATCTCAGTGAACTGCAGCATTTCTTGGATTCACCAATACCTGTGACTGGCAGAGTAATTCCGTGGAAGGCACAAATCTTGAATACTGCTAAAATCCCTCTGCAGTGTTACAGCATGCCTAAGCCCCACAGAATGCCACATTTTTAATTACAGCTTTCCTGTGGCATTACACAGAACACAGAAAAAGACATGATCAACTTGAGAAAGAAGCTAACTTGGGAACTCTTCAGTGTTTGAAGGGGAAAATCTAAGAGAAATGGAGTTTAATATTTGTGCTATGGTAGAAAGCAGTGGTAAGTGTTGCTACAGGCTATGTGAATCACAGCCACCACAGAACAGCTTCTGTGAGCAACATGGTAAGGATGCCAGCTAAGAGGATAAAGCAAACCTGTAACAAACAGCTCATAAAGCAGTTGTACATCATCACCTTCCCAGAAACTTCTGCTGAGTGCACTACCAGATATGGGGCCCACAGCCTGAGTTTGCCATGACAACAAAGTACTGTAAAGATTTGAGCAAGCTGATTTCAGCTGATACAGGGTCATACTGGAAAACAAAAACGGTGTTCAGGCCTAGTGATGCAAGAACATTATTATCAATTTTTCTTCAGGAGGATCTCACCCACCAACTATTTTGCAAGATGCCTTGTCTGCCTGTGAGTTGTAAAGCTGCTGAAAATCAGACTTTGATCTCATTCCTAAGAGGTATTTAGGACCACAGCAACACTTCTCATTCATTCCTGAGTCACCTGACCATTTGGTGGGCTCATGGGTGGCCAAAAGGACACCTGCCAGAGGTCACTGCCATGTACTTCTAAACCTCTGCTGCCACCAGGAGGTGAGACTCACATGCTCCACAGTGACCAGAAAAAGCAGTGGTCACATCTCTTCTGAAGGAACAGTTCTGTCAGAAGCAGGGAGAGTAGGAGAGCTCTGAGCTCTCTCTGCTCCTTGTCTTGGGTCATCTCTGGCTCTCTCTCCATGGTCCTACTTGACTTCATTGAGGAAAAATCCACAGGTAGAAAACAGGGGAGTCTGTTCTCACCTCAAGAACCTGTGTGTAGGTGGCACATACCTTATTACAGATGTTCTGATAATTATGAGAGAGAAAGAGAGAGAGTGCTAGGAAGGAATAGACTTTAGTTTAGTTTTCCCAGTCATGTATTACACAACAAATCACATTGATTTCCTTCAAGAAAAGTGCTTGGTCAGTGACATGTCAATAAAAACATTTTATCTTTAGTTCCTTGGTGTATTTAATTTTTCATTGTATTCTTCTTAGTTTGCTAACCCAACTGCACAAATTGTTGTGGGTATTTTTTCTTAAGTACAGATCTGAAAGTCTGGTTGAATTGACATTTCTAACATTTCCCTGTGATGTCACAGTGTGCCTCCATGTACTTGTTTCATTATCAGGTTAAATGAAGTCGGTTTCCAAAGTGATTTTGTGGTTCTTGGACTCAGAATTGGCAGTAGTTTGGGCAGTTTGACTGCCTGCTCACTGCAGACACCGTCAGGTGCCGAATCACAGAATTGTTTGAGTTGGAAGAGGTCTTAAAGATCACCAAGTTCCAGCTCCCTGCCACAAGCAGAGACAACATCCACTAGATAAGGTTGCCCAGGAATGAGGGAGGCTCCTAACTTTCCTGTTCTCTCTGGAGCATTTGAATTCAAAGGTCTTTAATTTAATATAGATGCATTTTTTGCTTTTTACACATAGGACTTAAGTGTGATTCCCTTTAACATCTATATTCAGCTGTGAGTAAAGTCAATTTCTGTCTATGCCTGAAAATATTGCACAAATCTTTATTCAGAATTGTTAGAGATAATGGATACTCAGTGGGGCATTTCCAGAAGTGTTACCAGTGCAAATGACCTCATCTGTGCAACACAATGTTTGACAGCGAGTGCTGTTCCCAGGACTGCTTGGAACCTCAGCTGGAATAAGTGCCCAGTCACCACATCCCTAACAAGAATCACCCACCCCAGCAGCCCCCACTCAACAGAGCAGGGAGGGAAGGGTTTGTCCAAAGGGCTTGGAAGCATTTAGCCAGGAAAGCTTTGGTGGCCTGAGATCAGAGCCACAAAATCTGCATTCCCGTTGGTTTGCATCCCCCTTCCAGTGCCATGCAAAGGTGCAAGTCATGCAAAGTGGGGACCACAACTGCTATATATTCTCTGAAAATATCCATAAAACATTTTTTGGAAATTTGGGCTAGAAGTGACTAAACAGAGTGATAGGAAAAAGAAAGGCTATAGTGTCTTGCATGGGAACCAAAATTTCCTGTACAGTTAACACAATTTTTGCAAAGGCAAAATTGCTGGCAAAGCAGAGACTTGAAAGATTTATGAACAGCAAAAACCACATATTAAAGGAAGAGACAATTTATACTATTTATTTTTACTTGTCACATTCCCTGGGTTTTTTTGGTACGATTTACACTTCTTAAGGAAAAGAAGTAACCATATGACCATACCAGGGCACAAGCCTGCCTTTTACCAGGGGTCTGAGTACACTGTGGGCAACCAACCATATCATGCTCTGGGAACCTCTTAGAGTGACAGCAAAGTGATACCAAGACCTGTTTTTTGCATGGACAATGATGACAATCACAACTAGGAGCCTACGAATAGTCAAGAGGACTTAGGTCTAGTTAGTCCTAACTGGAGGCAGAGAAAATAGACAAGACCAGCCTGCAGGAATGCCTTTCCCTTCCAGCAGGGCTTGAGCTCTTAACTGCCCACACGTGGACAGAAATGGACACACGGTTTGTCAGCAGCAGTGGGACCCGATGGCTCAGGCTCCTGGGACTGCTGACTGCCTGGCCAGAAAGGAACGCAGCTCTGGATGCACCCCAAGCAGCTGAAATGACCCCGTCTTTTGTAACTCTAACTTAAATTAGGGTTTAAAAGTTACTTTAATTAACCTGCAAGTAAACACATTCATACAGCAGCTATGCCTTCCAAACCCGTGACCTGAGGTGAACTTTGTATTCTGTTAATAGCTCTGCAAATCACTGAGAAGACACTGAGTTCCTCCTCTCCGTGTGGAAAGACAACCACTGGTCATTTCAGCTGGCCCAGGCTTAGGCTTGTGGCTCTCACACTCTTGATCCCTGCAAAGCTGGAAGTCAGGAGGGTGATTTTTGCGAGAGAGGGTTGTCCCATCAATCATCTCCTCACAGCCAGCCTGAAGGAGATGAGGTATCACCCACAGTCACTGACATGCAACACAGGGACCGTCAAGATCCACACCGGGTGGGCAAATAGTCCACAAAGCAGACAGTGCTTCATCCAAGGACAATTAAAAACAATTAAACAGGGAATAATTTAAAAACTCTTTTTATTTAGACCAACACAAGAGCTAGATAGGACTTTTGAGCTAAGTTTTTTTGGTTGGAGAGCCAGTGTGTACTTTAAAGCATTGTCAGAGACCAAGAGGATACAGTCTAGAATACTGTGTTGCAATAATTTGTAAAACAGCATGAGACAGATTTTTTGAAACCAATTACTTCCCGTCTGTTCAGGGACAGATGAGCCCCCAGCTAAAATTCTTTTTCATTCCGGTGCTTGTAACGATGAAGATGAAATGTGATTTTCCTTCTAACAAATGCTTCAAAAAGCAAAACCAGAAAAAGCATGTGTTTCTCTGTTATGGAAAATAGGTCTCAGCATGCTGGAAATTCTGTGTTTTACTTACTTTCTACCACAAATGCCCCATTTTTAAAGAAATGAATAATGTAATCATTTTCTCTGATTTATGTTTGCTTTTCTGCCTCATTTGGCACTAATGCTGTGTTATTACAAGAACAACTGTTCTCTGCAAAAAGAATGATGTTTAGACTTATCCAAAACCTGTGAAGTCACTGGGAATGAACTGCAGAGAAAGGCAGAGAGGCTGTGAGCAGCAGTTGAACTCTTTCCCACTGACCAGGCAGATTTCCTTCTTGTCTCTTGATGACACAGAGCTGCATTTTCCTGCACCTTCCAAAACAAAACCTCTCCTCCAGGTAGGGTGCCAAGAACGCAACTGGCAGCTTTCAGAAACGATACTGAAACGTGAGTTAAACAGGGCTCAGCAGAGTCCCATGAGCACAGTCAGAGCTTGGGGATGTCTTCACTGGCGAGCATCGCTGCGATTCGACACGGCCGCCTGCACCCTCATCAGCATCGGGATCACTGCAGTGCTAACGAGTGCCACAGCTCCCGAGCCCTCGAGGCTTCCGACATGTGCTGGCAAGCCGAACAGCAACGAGGAGCATCTTAACAATGAACTTGGGGAAGAATCTGCAGGGAATAAGTGTCAGGCGCGTGTAAGGAGGGTTAGTTTTCCCATCTCCAACACCTATAATTACATCTCAAATGTGCTAATAAAATCCAGTGGTTACAGTGGTTTTTTTTTTTCTCTGTGTCTCAAAGTTAAGCATGCTGCCGTGACGCCTAGGAAAAATCAACTTTCTTACACTTCTAATCGCCATGCAAGCAGCAGAAGCGATGACGGTGTTCCCCGCTGGCTCAGAAGGGCTGAGGTGCGCTCCTGGCTCCCGGGGGCTGCTCCAGCCCTGCTGCCTCAGAGGTGCGGGGCGTAGAAGGGGCCGAGGTATGCGGGGCCCAGGAAGGGAGCGAAGGGGCCGGCGCCCAGCGGGAAGGGGGCGGCCGGCGGCACCAGCACGTTGGCGGCGGCGTACGAAGGGAAAGTCTGGAAGGGCAGAGCGGCGG
>VXAC01007219.1:417641-597671 GCA_013399225.1 Rhipidura dahli | reverse complement strand
CAGCCCTGCTTACTGAAAACATGTTTGCAGTGTATTTCAGCATGCCTGTATCTGTTCAGGGGGATGCTTTTCCCTGTCCTTAGCATTTCAGCATTTGTTGGAGCCACAGATCGTTAGGTAGATTAAGGAAAGGCACCCTTCAGCCAGGGAGTGCAGTCCTCAGTAGGAATCTACTACTCCACCTGTGCCTATTCCTATGGAAAGATGCAGAGCACAGCCCTCCTCCTCCTCACAGCTGTCTCAGCCTCAGCAGAATCGGGCTTACAAATAATTCTTGGCATAGGCCTTAAGATAAGGGGAAAACAAGAAGAGATGATGATGTTCAAGGAAGATGTGATTAAAAGTAACTGTTAGTGTTAATTAATTATCCAAGAACCCATTTGGCACTGGCCTCTGGGGTAAACTACCACAAGAATGTAGAAGAGAAGGGAGCTCTGGCCTAAGGACTTCACACACACAGGCTATAGGTGGCTAAATCTTGGTTTTGGGGATACAGGAGGTGGTGAAGTAGGAAAAAAATCTGGTATATGTGAGACTATAAATACTTTCTGTTTTGTTGGGTCTGCAGGAGCTGAGAAGGCAAATTGCAGCATTGAGATTAAACTGTGAGCTAGCAGACATCTTCAAATATCGTCAGCTTCACATGTGTATGCACACAACCTACAAACATACATGCATGTGGAAAGGCACACACTCGCAGCTTAGTTCCAGCACTCTGAAGTTGGTCCGTTTCCCAGCTCAGGCATTAAAATTCAGCCCAAGTGCTGTCTTTAAATTGCTTTGATGCTAGGTGGGTTTCAACCCTGACCTGTCCTGACGGCAAGTGATGGCTGTAACAAGCTTTGGATCAATATTCATAGCGGGTGTCCTGGACTGATAACACTATCCAAGACAATGTTCACTATCGCTGCAGACAGCTGAGATATTGTGCCATTAGTAATGTTGTTTTAAATAACCTGATCCATTTCTGAGTCTATTTAATGAATTTCACAGTTTAGATATTATCTTTAGGGAGAAGCCAGAGGCTATTCCAGAAGCAGTGATGCAAATCAATGCTGCCAAGGCTCCTCTGCTTTCCTTAAAACAAAATAGACTATAATTCCACCACAGCTCCTTATACATTCTGGCAGTCGTGGCATGCTATTGATGGCATTAGTGAAAAGAAGATATTTGGGGATAAAACCCACTATCTGTAAAGCTGGAACACAGGTGATAAAATCTTATCTGTGTTTGTAAAATTCTTTATACGATGAGTCAGTGGAGGTTTGTTTTGTTTTTTTTTTTTTTTTTCATAGAACGGTTTGGGTTGGGAGGGATGTTAAAGATCATCTAATCGCACTCCACTGCCATGGGCTGGGATACAACCCGCTAAGGCAGGTTGCTCCCCATCCAGCCTGGCCTTGAACGCTTCCAGCGACGGGGCAGCCGAGGTTTCTCTGTGCCTTTGGGGCAGCCGCGGTTTCTCTGCGCCTTTCCCCCTGCCGCGGGCGTTTGAAGCGGCCGGGATCGCTGGGGGCTGCGGGGCGGAGCGGAGCCCGGGACTGCATTTCCCGGCAGCGCCGGGCGCGGAGCGGGGCGGGTGCAGCGGCAGCGGCCATGGCGGGTTGCGGCTGGGCCCGGGCCGTGCGGGGGCTGCTGCTCGATGTCAGCGGCGTCCTCTACGACAGCGGAGCCGACGGCGGCGTCCCCATCGCCGGCTCGGCCGAGGCCGTGCGCAGGTGGGTGGGGGGCGGCCGGGGGGACCCGCGGAGAGAGGGGAGGGTCCCCAAAGCGCGGCGTGGGCTTGGGGCTGCACCGAAGGGCAGCGGCGGTCACCTCCTAAAGATGCTCTGACTCCAGCCCCCGCTGTGCTGTGCAAGGCCCGCACAGGAAACGGGAGCTTTTGGGGTCAGCTTGGTGCTTTTTAGGGTTGTTTAAGGGAAATGAGCCCGCAGACCCTGGGCTGATGGGGAGAAGAGGCTGCGGCGGTGCGGGAGGCACGCCCCGCTTGGTTCTGTGTTCGCTGTTATCACTGCACGTGTGGCAGGAGCTGGCAGTATGTGAGAGATCTGGCACTGTCCCCTGGTAATCGCTTATTAAATATTAGCCACGCAGACACAGAGCTTCTGAAAAGTGATTGACTTTGCTGTCAAATTAGCTGCGACTTCTTGCAGGGAACTTGCAACCCAGAACTGGAGAATTTCTGTGCTGGGGTTAATGATTGCCCCGCTTGGAAGTGACTCAAAAGCAAAGTGTGGTCTTGGTTAGTTACTCCCAGTGCCCACAGGTAGGGAACTCCTTCACTTTTAGCTGGGTGATGATGTGCAGGTAACACAAGCTAAGTAACTTTAACTTAACTAACTTTAATTAATTAGGTACACTCGGCAGTGTGTCTCTATTGGCCTTGCTTGACCAGAGGAGCAGGATGGAGCCAGGGGAGAGCAGTGGCCGAAGGGACAACTCTGTTTAAAGACAAATATTGATTGTGTGGTTGTGAATTTCTGGAAGAGCCTTTTGGCTCTGTGTATGTTTCACTCACCCACTGCAGAAAATCCAGATCTATTTCACATGGCAAGTGCAGGATGGGGCTTGGAGCAACCTGGGGTAGTGGAAGGTGTCTGTGCCCAGTTCAGGGAATTGGAACTGTAGTGTTCTTTCCAACCCAAACCTTTCTGTGATTCTGTGCTGCTGCATGTACTCCACTTAAAATGTTTTAAATGTCTAAATTCTGATCCCGTGTGAAATACTGACAGCACTGCTTGTTGAACACCTCTGCAGCTTCTGTTCTCTGGGGTCACTCAGCATAGACTGGGGGCAAGTGCATTACTGAGCTGGAAAATATGCAGGAAGAAATACTGAAACCAGTAAAATTAATCATGTGAGGTTAGTTAAATATGTACTTAAGTGTTGGTGGAATCACCGTGGAAAGGCAGAAATGGAGAAGATCCAGTTGAAGCAGTAATAACAGAACTCTTTGCTGCTTGGCTGGTTTCTGTTTGTTTGTTGGTTTGGGTTTTTTTGTTTTTTGGTTTTTTTTCATAATTGTGTTTTTGTTCATATTTCTTTATACACATATAGGAGGCACAGAAGGTGTTATCAGATGCATCAGGGCTCCCAGTGCTGTCAGAGAGCAATATTTAAAGTAAGTGGAAGGCTTACTGAGGTTCTTGGCCACTTTGTGGTGCTCAGCTGGCCAGGGGAAGCTGCAGGTGCCAGGACAGCCAAGGGGAGAGCAGAATTCCAGGAGAATTCAGTGAAACTAGGCAGAAGGAAAAGTTGTTCCTGTTGAAATCCTGTGGCACGTGGTTCTTTCAAGGGATTGTGCAAATGCAAAGCACAACCTGGGACAGCCCAGATCACAGCCAAGGCCTCCAGGCATGGCCAAACCAAGCATAAATAACAACAACTGCATCATTACTGTCAGAGATCAGACCATTCCTTTAAAAACCAGGACATATTCAATAATACCTGTATTGTGGATCACCAGATGCTTTTGACATTGTTTTTTTTGCTCCTAGATTTTGAACTTCATTTTCTGCCGGGTTGCAGGCTGTTATTTTAATAATCTTTGTCACTGCATTTGCTGAAACCTCCTGCATGGAGGCCACATAAACTGCAGTCTAACATACAGTAACATTAGAAATATGCTGATGAAACAGCAGTGAAACTCTGGCCTTGGGCTAAATGCAGGAAATTATGGGCTTTCTCTGGAAATCCTGGAAATGTCCAAGCCCTTTTTGCCTGTTAGTCACAGGAAGCCCTCGGCAGCTAACCTGACCTGTCTGGAAGCAGGGGCTGCAGGGATCTTTGAGGAGGGTTTGGAGATGCAGTCCAGCAACAGGCTCTGGAGTGCTGTGTAGGAAAAGCTGATCTCTTTTGGGCAGGATTTGGTGAGCAGTGGAGAAGCAGCGGCCGTAGCTGCAGGAGCCAGGGACAGCAGAATGGAAAAGTGCCAGGAAGGGAAAACAGCCCCACTGAACCACTTTGTTCAGGTCATTCAGTGTAAGTGGTGAAGAATAATCCTTTTCCTTGGGTAAAGTCAAGTAGGCTTATTTATCTGCCTATTAGGTTAGTAATTGTTCTGGCTCACACCATTTAAAATCTATATTGACTCATTATCCTATTGCCAGTTGGTCATTAATATTTGTGTCTGCATCACAATGCAGCTGGGTGGTTTCAAGCAGATGGATCAAAGCTAAAAAGAGCTCTTTTTAAATTAATTATTTTTTTTTAAATCAATTAAAGAGTCATAATTACAGATAGCAAGGAATTTTGTAACTAATTCGAATTGCTGTGGTCCTCTTGACATCTTTTAGTGCATATATATGTCCAACAGAAACCTTAAATACCATTTTGATAACTCATAGTACAGATAAGAACTCTTACAATGTGACAGCTGACCTCTTCTTTTCAGACTGTCTTGCTACATCATCTCCCCCATTACAGCAATTAACTTAGTGTAACAACGTATAGTACACTTCAATAAAAATGATAAGTAAACGATAATTTGTCAGTGGTTTCATGTGACTGAAGCCATTCTGATCTCTTAAAACTACATTTGCTGCATGATTTTTCTTGTTTTCAGCCGAATTCTGCTGTGCAGTTACTAGAGTTGGTGTTTGAGAGAGAAACAGTGTCATTTCTGCCAGCAGAATTTGGCCTGGTTTCTCTTTGTGATGGCTGCAGAGGGGTGCTTCCCTCTCGTTTGTTTGTTTTTAGCTAACCTTACAGTCAGATGAAGCAGAGACGTGGCCAGAGAAGCTGATGGACACCGGAACACCCTGAGCAAGGTGACATTCAGTAACTTCCCAGGGCTGTAGAGACCCTCCTGAGGAAGGCATCACCAGTAGTTGGTATAACCTATGGTGAAACACTGAGTGTAACAGCTGGGAATGCTTCATTTACTGCTGATGTACCCGCAGCCCTGATAAATCTTACCTGTGAAATACTGTAGGATTCAGTGTGCACTGAGAGGGGGTTGTTGGGCTGGAGGCTGAGAACCACAGGGGTGTTTGTGGAGCAGAGCAGAGCTTGTCCTGTGCTCAAGGGATAAGGTGAATCTGGATCCTTGTTACTCATCCAGCCTGTGACAGCCAGACACCCGTGTGCCAAAGGGTTTTGGCACCCCCGGTTTAACCCAGGAGCCAGGAATGTCTCTAAATTCTTCAGGGGCTACTTTAGGTGGGGATTTTAGAGCAGTGGGTGGCTAAAAAACATCCAAAAGCAGCTCGATAATTTATCCCTTTAAACTTTTAAGATAATATTTATTGTTTCATTTACTGTGGCGTAATCATTGAAAAAGTTACTTAAACCCCACCCATCTCTTCCCAGCGTGTTCAGTTCCCTGGCAGATGCTTTGGAGCAGATCAGAAAGCCCATGGACAGGATCAGAAAGGCCATCGGTGACTTAAAGGCTTCTCCTGGAGCCGGCCCTAACAGAGCCTCGGTGCCATGCTGTTATTGTCTTAATCGATTTACACAGCACTGACACGAGGTGAGCTGGTTGCTTTTTATCTTACAAATAGCAGGGAGCTGGTCCCTTACAAGACAGAAGGTGGTTAAACATCCATAAAAGACGCTCAGGCTGTGCTCTGGCATTTGCATTTACAGCTGTGTGCTGATAGTGTGTCCATTAGCATATCCATATGAAAAGCACACCGTGGCTGGATGTTTACAACATCCTGTTGTTGGGCTGGGATAGTGCATCTGTTAGCACAGCTTTGTACAGAGAGCCCTTGAAAAGGGCAGCGGAAATCTGGGGAGCTGGGAGGCTGGGGAGCAGCTGGACAGTCCTGTTCAAATAAAATACCTGGAGAGTCTAACAAGGAGAAGATTGTGAGGGGAACAAGCGGAACCGGGACTGTAAAGCAATTCAGGGTGTGGGGGGTTCAGATGAGTTGGGAGCTCACAAAGAGCCTTTTGGAAGTGTGTGTGTGCCACAAGGAGTAGGAAATCTTTGTTGTCACAGCAGATAACGTGGCTTAGCACAGGCTGTGCAGATGGTCAGAGTTGCAAGGCTTGCTGTGCCTTCGGGACATGTGATGGAAAAGGAGTTGTTCCTCCTAGAAAGAGACCTTCAAGTAAACTGTACAGACTCTTGTGTAAATATCTGTTCATTTGGTTTTGTATTTGACTCTCTCTGTGCTTTCTACCCAAAGAACCCAGTGACCCGGGTGTCACTGCCCTCCTGAAGCAGCAGAGACACAAAAAGTGAAGCACTCCTGTTGTGTCCTGTAGCTGTTCCCTGGCAGAGCCAGAAAGGGATGCAGGAACTGATCCTCAGCGGGTGCAGAGTTGTCTCAGCTCCCCTCCAGTCTGTAACATTAGCTATGGTCTCAGTTTGCTGGGAGCTGTGCCTGTTCCTAGCCCTTATTTGCTTTCCTAATCAGCAGTGTTCATTATTTCTTTAAAAAGACCTGGGTCCCTGAAGTTGTGGGTGCTCACCTGCTGTCTGCACAAATTGCATGAGTAAGTGCTTGCATTTTTGGAGTTTACACATCATTAGCCTTTAGGATCTCAGAAAAAGAATTCCTTCTTTACAAACAGGTGCTGTTTGTGTGCAAAGCCAGAATTCAACCCTGTCAAAGATAACTTGGTTTTGAATGAATTTTGAATGGAGTAATTAGTAGCTTCATAGAATCGTGGAATATTTTGGGTTCGAAGCAGGCTTAAAGATCATGTAGTTTCAACCCCCTGCCACAGGCAGGGACCCCCCCTTTTGCACAGAATGAAGGTTGTTGTCCATAAAAATATTTTGCTTAATGCAAATAAATATATCCCAGACCTGTTCATGCTAACTGAATCCCCAAAGATCTGATTTTTTTCCTTGACAGCTCCCAAAGTGGAGATTTACCAGCTATTTAAGGTCTACCAGAGTTTACTTATTGAACCACTTGCAGTGTGGTTAAAGTCTTTTAGGTGTAATACATTAAGCTGATTTGGTAATCTGCAGCCTTAAATGCATCTTGTTACTGAGCTTAATGGACCAGAGGGATTTTTCTTACATTCTGATCTGTGCTTCGTTTCTGCAGATTCCTTTCAAAAGCATGTGTTATTTTTATAAAATACTGAATTCTAGATTTCACTGTTGTGGCTTACTGTTGCCTGCAGATCTGTTGTCCTCCCTGCTCTTCAGGGAGGTGGATTATGATTTATGGTGCTGGATAATTTGTGCAGTAATTCTGGTATCCAGCTGTATTCGATGGCCTTTGCAGAGAATTCAGGACAACACAGACTTTGTGTTTGCTTTAGTGTGCAACTTCCAGGATTTCTTGTCTTCCTCTGAAAAATTCTAAATTATCAAAATACCTTAATAAAGGTGGGTTTTTAAAGTTTGCCTTTAGCTACATTTTAGTGATTTTTTTTTCCCTAGTTTTTGCTGCCAAATGCTGTCTCAGAGTGATGCTTCCAGAGCCTTTACTTTGATAACTGTACCCTTCCTTACGTCACCCTTGCCCACCCTTAAGTAACATTGGCCTCTTCTGGTGGCTCCTTCATGTGTGCCTATTAATCTGCTTTTATTCATGTGCAAAGGTAATGCCCTCCTATTTTTTTAATCCCTTTTGCAATCCCTCCTTTGGATTGCCTCCAAATTATCCTCTTCTGTATTTAGAGAGAGGTGAGCCATATGGGTCTGGAGAGGAAATTGTGCTCGGGAGATAGCAGATGTGGAGATGAGTTTCAGGCACAGGAATGCAAGAGGGATTGGGGCCAAAAAGTGCTGTGTGTAAGGATTTGTCAGGGCAGCCTCGCTACGTGGAGCAGGGAGTTGGATCACCAGAGAACCAGGGGCTTTAATGAGCCTGGCTGTACCCAGGGCCAATGACAGGACATCAGTGAAAGGAAACACCAGGAGATCAGGGGGCAAAAGTGGCAGCAGAGACGTGACAGTAAGATTTAAGCAGTTTGGATGTGATGTGATGGCAGAAATTGGAGGAAGGGGAAATTCTGGGCACTGGGATAGAGAACCAACAACCTGGAGTTTTATCTGCAGTCCTCTGATTGCATTGAACCCACTGGGTTAAAAACACCAGGGAATTCAGTGTTTCCATGCAATTAGGAGAGCCTTGTGCCATGTAAGGATGGGCAAAGGCACTTATGGCCTCCCTCAGGTTTCTGAAATAATGACTTTGCCACTGGAATGGCAGGAAGATTTGCAGAGAAAATATGGCACATGATTGCCACAAAATACACTTTTTAAGCAGAGCAAATGCACTGTCCCCCCACCAGGCATTTCCACAGCTGGACCCCAGAAGGGGTTGTTGCTCTGAGCCAGAAAACCCTTTTGCATCCTCAGGTGTGTGTGATGCTCCCAGGGAGGTTCTCCTGGGAAAAGCCTGCAAGATCAGGAGATGTTTAGATGTTTTGCCTGGAGCACCAGCACCCTGGCCCTTGCAGAGGGCACTAATATTAGCCCTGCTCAGGTGGGAGGATGATGTTGCTGCACAAGTCCTGCTTTTACTTTATGGTTGGTTGCAGGTGCTGTTGATTCCCTGTGTTCCAGACAAGGTATCAGAGTGCTGACAGGTTTACACTGAAGCACACTGGTATTTGTCCACTGATGCCACAGAGTCAAATAGCAAAAGTGCTCAGCATGCTTTCTTTGAAATTAAAAAAAAACCCCAAAGCACTCAAAAAAACCAAAAGCAGGATACAAAGCCAGTTCTGGAAATCTCATGTAGCTCATTTCCAAACCCCTTTGAAGTTGATGTTGGACAGTCTCCAAGCTCAGGCTTGTTGCCTCTTCCAGGCTTTTGCTTTATGCCCCACTGCCCATCTGCACAGGACCTCTGACTGTGGGCAGGACTTTCCCCCTGCTCCTGTCTTAGGAAAAACCTTCACTGCAAAAGACAGTGGGAAAAGATGGGAAATCTGAAGTTTAGCCTCATACCTTTTCCTTAGTTGCTTCAGCCATGTGCAGGATAATGTGAATTTAAGGAGTGATGGTTCCCAGCCCAGATTCCAGGACCATTGCTTTTCCTATGGGTGTCACAACCTTTACATCATCTGAAAGAACAGGTTTTGTGTTTTATGTGCCCAAAGGCTGCCCATAAAGGTTGGCAAGGGCAGTTGGCTAAGTCTGCACAAGGTCAGTGAGGATGTCTAATAATTGTCCTAACACTTTACCTGTTATGGAACAATAATGAGAGTTTTTTCATTATTTTCGGGTGAGTGAGCCTGGCAGATGCTGACAGCCAGCAGATGTGTAAAGTTCGAGGTGATTTGTAAGGGACCGGCTCATCTGACGCATGGTAATTGCATTGTGGGACATTGTCACTCAGCCCCGTGTCCTGCTCCAGCAGAACGAGGTAAAGGTCAGTTCAAAGAGCTGCCGAGGCATCAGGGGCAGCTCAGGGCTGAAATTAAACCCCTCACATCCTCCTCTCCCCTGGGCAGGCGCTCACTGCATGCCCAGAGCCAGGTGGGTGCCCTGGGTGGAGATTTTGGGATGATTTGGGTGACCAGGTGGTTGTTTGGATTTGGAGCCAGCTTAAATCCTTCCTCTGGTAAGGCTGGTGTGGTAGCTCAGTGCTCATTTGTCCACTTTTAATTTGGGGCTTGGAAGTTTCTTTTTGTGGCTTTTTCCTGCAGTGCCTGTGTGCTATGGCAGCTCCCTGGCAGGGCAGGCACTGGCAGCAGAGCCTGTGTGACACACAGCTGGAGGGGACACCGAGCCTTCCATTGGCTCCCTGCTGCCCTGCCTGCTCTGCCAGCCCCTCCAAGAAGGGCTCTGGCAAGTTTCTTTTGCCCTTTTTAGCTGAATTTGGCATTTGTCACACCCTGAAAAGTCAGAAGCTGCTCTCTCCTCGTGCAGGTTTAATCAAGCTCATCGACCTCTCCCCTTCCTGCTTGTGGGCTTTAGGAGTGGTGTGAGCAGTGATGCTGGAAATTGAGTGGATTTGTCTGATGCTGAGCCTGCTGATGGCCCCAAACAGGGAGGGAGAGGCAGCTTTAGGATGTCCACAGCTACCTGGGCTGTGCTGGGTCCCTGCACAGTCCGTGTGCTCGCCTTGTGCTCTAATCAGGATCGATTCCTGGTGCTTACAGAGTTCAAGTGGGACCTTTATCACGGCCACGATGTGTGGAAGTCAGCTGAGGGCCTGATTGCCTGGTTTTGCTGTGCTGGGTGTGCCTGTGCTTGTGTAACAGACCTGCTGATAAATCTGTAACACGCAGGAAATCTCGATAAAATGCATGTCGTGTATTTCATCTCCTGCTGCCCCCTTCTTCTGTACTCACAGGTACCTAATCCCTTGCTCTTTATCTTCTAAGACATCACATTACAAATCTTGTTCTTTATTCTCCTCCTGTCATCCCCACACTTGCCAGCAAGTGGAAATTGCAGTACTTTGCTTTGCTGGGCAGTTCTGAGGCTGGAGGTTTCCCTGGAACCTTTGCAGCCCTGGAGATTCAGTGAGCAGAGCATCTCACCTGGCAGACACAGACCTTCAAGCCACCTTTTTGTACCTCTCGTGGTACAAAACCTGCCTGAGCAGGGAAACTGAGGGGGAGTTTTGCTGTAAACATGATTGGAGGCAGGATTTCTTCCATGTAGAGCTGTTGGTAAAAGCACTCCCTAATTATTACTGTGAAGCTCTGAGTTAATAGAGCCTGCAGGCTTTGCTCACCATCCCTGTGCTGAGCATCCAGGGGTGGATTCATCCCAGAGTGTGTGTGTGTGTGTAATCCTGGATGTGCAGGTGAGTGTGGCTGTTCCGTGCCAGGATTGGGCAGAGAGTTTACAGGGGGTCTTTTTTTGTGATGCTCACTGGCAAGGAAAAGGTGGCTTCTCATCAGAAAGGTATTTTTGTAGAAATAAGTCTTCTCTAGAGTTTTTGTGGATTTTTCTTTCATTTAGTATTCCAGGATATTTTTGAAAGTCCTTTTCATGTGTCACCAGATGACTCCCATTTTCTGTCTGGCTTAGCCTAACTCATGGTAGACCTGATCCTAAGCATTTCCTGAGCTCATCTGTTGGGGTGGTAACTGCTGGTGGCCACGATGGTGTGAAGCAGCTTGGGAGGTGTCCAGACTCCTCCTGCTTTGGTCAGTCCTTTCAGAACTGTCAGTCTGGTTTTCATCTAAAATGCTAAGAAGCGAAGTTTGTAATACAGGAAAACTGAATCTGTGCTTTCACCAAGCTGACCTGTGAGGGTGCTGGTTTATCTGTGGTTGGTGTTGTCTCTGCGTTCATTATTTTGACCTTTAGGAAGAGAAAAAGTAGATTCTAATTCAACAAATGTCTACTTCCAGGAAGTTTTGAATCATGGGATTTTTTTTTTCCCTAAGAGTGTGCAGAGAAGCTTTGCATTTAGAATAATTTTTTTTTTAACCATGGCACACTCTGTTAAAGTTTGTTGTGTATCCAAATTACACTGCTTTGCTTTTTAACTCCAGCTGAAACCGTGTCTCGAATAACAGATGTGGAATATTGTCATCCCACTGTCACACCAATTGTTCATTGTTCTGAGAAGGTCACATCATAATTCATTAACAATAATTATTCCCTGGGTACACCCTGCACTTCTTCACTCAATTGCTTCATTAACTTGAGAGTGAATCTCACATTCAGTGCTCCAATCAATGAAGATATATTTATAATGTACAAGTGGATGCTATTAGTTACAATATATTAACTGCCTAATTTAAAATAGAAAAGCTATCTTTATGAAGGGCAATTAACCACTAAGTGTAATTGATAATTCACATATCTATGATTAGGAAAGACAAATAATAAGAAAGAAATGAATCACCAGCATTATTAAAGAAGACACTGGTGTGCAGTTTTAATGAGTAGAAGGGGGTCTCTGGGTCAGGACTGGATTTCCAAGAATCCTGTGATGAAAAGTTCATCATCAGATCTGTTGTCTCGAGGTGGTTTTGCTGTTTGCACCAGCCAGTTAAGGTAATCTTCCCTACAAAATGAACGCAGCATTTCTTGTTGTCCTGAGAAGCAATGCAGGGACTTCCTTAATAGAAAAGTCCTTTTACATTTTAATACAAAGAAGAGTAATAATATTTTTATAAGAATTTATAAATCTGTAAGAATTTATAAATTTAGGGACACCTTCCACTATCCCAGGGTGCTCCAAACCCTGTCCAGCCTGGCTTTGGACACTTCAGGAATGGGGCAACAGCACAACTGACACACAGGAACCTTGTCCTTGTTTCTGGACACTGATGGCCGTGTTTTCTTCCCCTGAGAAGCCATTTACCTGTAAACATTTATTAATGAATACCTTGAAGTGCCAGATTTTTTCAGGATTACCCACCAAGTAACAGCACAGGTGTTTTATGAGAGGTTTAATGATAAATGTAAGCGGATCCACCCCAGTGTTGATAAAACATCCTTGAGCTCCCTGGCAGCTGCAGTGCCCAGAGTGGGGATTTCAGGTGCATCTGCTCACAGCAAAGGATCCTGCTCCTTGCTTTGGAATATCCTCACCTCTTTTAGCAGCGCTGACACTCTTACCCTCATTTTCCTCCATACCATTAACCCCTCTGCTGCTGTTCCTCTGCAGGATCAAAGCCTCTGGGCTGAAGCTGCAGCTGTGCACCAACGAAACCCAAGCGACTCGGGAGGATTTTGTGAGAAAGCTGCGGGCCCTGGGCTTCGACATCTCGGTGAACGAAGTGACAGCTCCTGCCCCGGCCGCCTGCCACCTCCTGAAGGAACGTGGCCTGAGGCCACACCTGCTGGTGCACCACGGTGGGACAGCCCTGCAGGGACACGGGGAGGGAGGGGAAATGCTCTGCTTGCCTTTTATAGGTGTCTGAAGAGCACTTGATTCAGACCAGGATTTGTTTATTTTTTTCGTATATATATAGTGTCATGTGTAGAGATGCTGACAGAGCTTTAGCAGGGAATTTCTCCAGCTCTCTGGTATTCTGTGAGAGCTCTATATTTCCCATGCACGTTTAACTAAAACAAAGTTACCAGTGTTTATCAATATCCACACCTGCACTTGTTTTTCCCAGATTGTTGTGGCTTCAACTGGAAAAACACTTGGGAACGGATGTGTCAGAGTTGGGCCACCCCCCTCGAGGGGTGGATGGCCAGAGAACCAATTACTTTATGCCATTTAACTCACTTTTGCAAACTAACATATAAAAACCTCAGGGAAAAAAAGCCATTAAGCCTGGCCTTGCCTCCATTTCTAGTGACCTGGATTTTGTGTGGTTTTTCTACACGTCCATGTCACATCAGCAACAGTCGTGAGTGAAGGGAAGCACAAATCTGGGGAAAAGCCACGGTTTAGTTTAGTTGAGGTGTTGGGACATGGGTTGGACTCGATGATCTTGAAGGTCTCTTCCAACCTGGTGATTCTGTGATTCCATGGAATCTGGAGTGGTGAGGGATTTGTGATTTTGTGATTTTTTTTCCTCCTTCTGTAGATCTTGTCCCTGAATTTGCTGAGATCGATAAGACCAACCCGAACTGTGTGGTTCTTGGAGATGCAGCAGAGAACTTTACCTATGCAAACCTTAACGAGGCTTTCCGACTCCTGATTGGGATGGAGAAGCCTGTTTTGATCTCCCTTGGAAAAGGGTGAGTTAAGCTCTGGTTTTTCCTCAAGTCCCTTCAGTTTTTAATAATATTTATAATGAAGGCCAGCAATCAGTGTGGGCACTCACAGTATCAACTTTTCAGTTTTCAACCTGTGTGCCCGGGCTCAGAGCCTGATCTGATCAGGAACTGTCAATGAAGAGGAGTTTTGTTGCTTTAAGAGGGCCTTAAAACCTCATAGGAATCATGGAGAGTTTGGATTTTGATGTGTGTGATCCCCAAGTGAGTGAGTATTTACTATCTCAGAGGTGAGAACTGTTGGTTTAACTGCTGCCTGTAGCCACGTGTTCCTCTCTGAAATGAATAGAAATGATTTTTCACAGTGAAAGAAACCCAAAATTTCCACAGGCTGTGCTTGGGTAAAGAGCTGTTGGTGTAGATCTGGTGGTGATGCAGTTTGATGCTTTTGAAGTGGCAGATCAATTGTTTTGGTAGTTTTAATGACAGAGAGCATCTTTAATTCTCTGCCCATTAAAGGTAAATTTTGACCTCCTGCTTTCACACACAGGAAAATATCCAGTGAGGGGATTGGAATGTTTTCCTCAAAACAATTAATTCAGCTGTATTCTGAGATTTTAAACAGGAAGTTATTAATTCCTCTGCTGAATAATGACAAATCCCAAGAGCCTCCAAGGAGTTACTCTTATCTGTTGTGTGATGCATGGGTTTAAAAGAGACTCTGCATGTTTATCTTGGGGAAAGTGCAGTGACAACTTTGCTCAGTGGTTCAATAGACAGTAATGGGCATGAAAACCCTTCCTAGTTTGTGGGTTATTGATCCAGCAGGGGAGAACTTATCAGTGGGAAGGAGCAGTTAAATTCATTGTGTTGCCCTACCTGACACTCACACTCTAATCCTCCAGCAGGAGTGAAAAATCCTCACTGTTTCTCAGAAGGATGAGGAGAAAATGTTGAGCCAACAGGAGAATGGCTAATGTACATAAAACAATAAAATTTTGTGTCAAATTTTGTGTTATGTAATACCATATTTCAAAACTAAATATAGAATCAACCTTTTTTTAGGAACTGCATGGGGATCAATGCAATGTACCCTGTGCATATAAAAGTATTTAGTTGGTTATTCATTCATAAAAACAGTTCTGTTACTTTTATGAAATAGTATTTTTCATTAAAAAAAAAAGATTTTGGGGTATTCAGGGCTCAGTTTTCACCAAGAGCATATTGTTTTTTAATGGCTGATTATTGAGGTAACGTGAATACAAGTTCTCTGGTGAGTTCTCTGACTCAAAGGAGGGAGATTTTAAATTGTAAGAATTGTTCTCCTGCCTAGAGGAGCCTTGTTGGTGCAAAGGGCCATGTACAAAACCCAGCTTCGTTTTCGACCTGCAGAACCAACACCACTGGGTGGACCTTGGCAAGGTGCCTGCCTTGGGCCAGCAGGTTGGTTTTGGGAGAAATTTTAGTTCATTCCATGGAAAACAAAGGTGTCAGAGTCAATGAGGCAGAATGCCCTGCTCCTGGAAATGGAGTGATTTACATTTAGCATCTGTTTTGGGCTGAGAGTGGGAATTGGCTTCGTAATTTCTTCTGTCATGCCACTGTCAGAAAATTAAGCTGTTTACACCAGACTATAGAAGGTTAATGGCTGTTCCAGCAGAGGTCAAGTGGTCATTTTAAAGGAAGGCTATGCTGAATAATCGAAAATGGCAGAAGAATAAGGCATAAAATCTTAGCTGACTGCTCATCCTACCCTTTTTCCCCATCGTATGGAAACCTGTCTTTGCTCTGCTCAGAGCTTGGAAGACCTGCATGATAGTGAATTGCTCTTCCACAAAAACTCTCTGAAGATACCTTCTCATTCCATGAGCTTCATGGCAATGGGAGCATTGTCAGAAGGAACAAAATTCAGCTTGGAGGGCTTTCTTAGCCCTGATAAACAGGCTTTCCTTGTGTGGGAGGCTGAGACAGCAGTGATGATCCTGTCTGGGCTCTCCTTGCAGACACACTGAAGGGTCACAGCTGCTGGTTGGTGCCAGTCCTCATCTTTTACCTGCCAGGGGGTCTCTGTCACTGTGCAATAAAACACAGCACAGTCCATCCTGGTCTAAGCACATTGAAATCCTTTTGAAGCACTGAAGTTGTTCCCAGATGGGTTTCTGGTCTGGAATCCTTCCCCTGAGCATTGCATGGTGCTGAGCCTGTCCTTCCCTTAACTCCTGGTGTTAAACCAAGGCCCTGGGATTTTCTGATTACTTGACTTTTTATGCAGCCATATGGACATCTATAAAGGCCCAGAAATAATGAAATGTGGTTTCTTTGTCTTTAACTGGCAGTGTTTTCATTTCATGGCAACTTTTATCACTTTCATTTCCAGACGCTACTATAAAGAAACTGATGGTCTGAAACTTGATGTTGGAGCATATATGAAGGCATTAGAGGTATTTTATAGCTTGAATTATGCTTACTCGCCCTGTGCACCTTGTTAAAAGAGTAACTGGGATAAATACAGGTCGTCTTCTGTAATTACTCACCTTGGTGGAGGGAGTTTCCACACTGAAACTCATTTGCTGCATTCTGAAGGTGGGCAGATTCATTTTATTTTCTGCCTTTGTTCCTTTTTTTTTTTTGGTTTAAATGTGTTTTACTTAAAACGTGAACTTTTGACATGGTGGTACCTTTATTGCAAGTGAGGCCCTTGAAGGGAAGCATCAGAAAAGAAGAAAGTGAAATATTGTGTGCAAGGTACCCAGGAAAACCTGCAGGTCCACGTTATCTGTTAGGTTCTTATTTGTCTAGGAACAAGCTAGAAACAATAATTTTCAGCACAGCAGTGATTGCAGGAAATTGTTGCTTTTTTGCAAATTGTTGCAGGAAAATGTAATTTCTAAAATCTGCTTTTTCAAATGTAACTTCTCAAAACCTGGATTTGAAACTTGGTTTTTCACTTCAATAATTAAAATGATATCAGGTGGTTGAAGAAATCCTGCAAATCTTTTAGGGCCCTGCAGTGCTTTTGATAGTTTTATATGAAGGATATTTGTTGTGTCTCTAAGAGTGATGCTCTTAACAAAATGAACAGTACTGGAACTGAGTTTGAAGATTACTCAGTGATGGAGAATGTGAAAGATTTGTACCTTGAGGTGTTTCAAGAGCATTTTCTCCCTTGCCAGAGAACTTCAAACACTTCTGTTACCCAAATTCTCTGATACTTACCTGCACCTGCTAATCCATTGTGTTATTTAAGGGCAAAAATCAATAATCACAAAGGTTGTATTACTGGAGTTGTGGAGTTGAGCAAATCCTTTTTTGATCAGCATTTTTTGTATTTCTCTCTCTTTTTTCCCCCAGTATGCTTGTGATATCCAAGCTGAGGTTGTGGGGAAACCAGCAAAAAGGTTTTTTGAGTCAGCCCTGGCAGAGCTGGGAGTTCCACCAGAGCAGGTAAGATTGAGGTGCCATAACCATGGACTGTGCCAAATATTTGTGCTCACTGGTGCTTTTGTCCTGCTTTGCTGTAACTTTGAAAAGTTACAAAAGAGGCTGAAGGAGAACGTGACCAGGACTCAATGCCTGGCAGAGGCAAAGGAGGTGCCCCAATGCCTGGCAGTCTGCTTGGAGGCTGCAGGGTGGTGGAATTGATCCCAAAATGTAATTTATTTCCTGTGCTGTCACACTGACTACTTTTTTTTTTTTTTTAGTAAAAGGGAAAGGCAGAAGTAAAATATTTTGTAATTTTGGTGAATGGGAAGCCCTGACTGAGTCCAAACCTCCTCCTGTATTCCTGCCTTCCCAGAAACATGCTGAAAGCATCGTGCTTCCTCAGCATAGCCCATTTTCCCCCTCTCTGCAGTTGTTCCCAGCTCCTCTTTATTGATTTGTTGTTCTGTCACACAGCACATAAGGATGGGTATGAGAAGACTCACAAACAGCAGTGAATTACAACACAATAATTCCATCAGGGGGGTTTGGGTGACATTATAAACAACAGGAGCGAAGTTTGGGTGGCTTGTAGTTCCCTGGAGGCTGGAGATGAAATTATGGCCCTGTAATTCAGAGTGTGCTTGGGTTTTGCTTTATTACAGAGTGGGGAGATGGAAAAGACCTAGTGGGCCATCTAATCCATCTCCTTCCCCATGCAGGAATGTTCCCTGCTCCAGGGTTATTAATGGTTTGTCCAGAGTAGTTTTCTGAGAGCCAAACAACTGTCAGTACCCTGGGGCTGGTGTTCAGCCCAGTGGGTTTTGTGGGAAGGCAGCTTTTCCTGAGATTTATCAGGACATTTCCCTTCTCAACTGCATCTCCTTATTTCTAGTTTTACTCTGGTTAACAACCAAAATAACTGCTTGCCTTCCTGGATATTTTCTCCATCCAGTTATCTCCAGACTTGTTATCATTGCAGGAGTTGTTTTTTTACTAAAACTGTGTGGTTTAGCTCTGCTGCTTCCCTCCTTCCAGTGCCCCTGCTTTTTTCTCTACTCCCTTCAGTCTGTCCATATCTTCTCAGGAACAAGATAGCCCAGTCTGGACTATCCCTGCAATATCCCAGCTGCAGCCACAGCAATCATTCAATCCATTCATCCAACCAGCAAACCCCCAAATCCTTTTCAGACTCAGAGTAGCATTGGAAGAAAAACTATCTGGGAAAAAAAAAAAAAAAAACCAACAAAAAAACCCCCACAATCCACAGAGTTCAGCCCTTGGATACCTTGTGTAAATCACACAGATAAAGGTTTGTGTGTCCTCTCAGCTCTTGTCAGACTTGATTGGGGTGCAGGAGTAGGAGGGAAGGTGTCACTGCTGACTTTTCCCCTTTTCCATAGGCAGGGAGGTGCAGTTCTCCTCAGACACTTTTTCCCAGCTCAGGGAATGCCAGGACCACCGAGGGGAGGCACCATTGCAGGGATGCAACACCAGAACTTGTTCTGTCTCTGCATCCTTGCCCCAG
This sequence comes from Rhipidura dahli, assembly GCA_013399225.1. Lineage (NCBI taxonomy): Eukaryota > Metazoa > Chordata > Aves > Passeriformes > Rhipiduridae > Rhipidura > Rhipidura dahli. The sequence goes on along the minus strand of VXAC01007219.1, from coordinate 579,219 downwards.
GAAACAAATCTGATGGAATGCATCACCAGGCTGGCAAAAATGGTCCCTTAGGGTGAACCCCTGTGAGTGGTTCCCATCAGCCTCAGGAGGATTTGTTTTGGGTACAGAAAAGCAGGAATAGTCCCCAGCAGAGATTATTTACTCATTCTCTGCTTTTGCCACGGTGCTACTAGTGCCTAATTTCATATTTTGTCAGAGTTTTGGCTTTTTTTTTTTTTTTCATGTAGCTTCTAATGCGGGTATGATATTTTACATTCAGAGAGATTGGAGGTGAAGGGAGTGTGTGCCAAACCAAGGATAATGGTACCAGTCACTCCATGCTTTCCAGCATGGAAAAAATAACCCACACTGCTGGAGTTAAAGCCTGGGTCATGATTTGCACATGTGTAGGAGGAACAAATTATAGCCAAGCAAACTGCCTTAATTCTGACATCTTTTCCTAACTTTTGAGTGCTTGACCTTGCAACTTTAATGTACTTTGGGAGAAGGATTTGCAGGTTGGTTTAGTTCGTGGTACACAGTAATAAAACCTCTCTCTCACTATATATATAAATATATATTTAAAACTGTATTTTCAGTTTAAAACCTCAGAGTATTCACTTCAGTAAGTTCCTGTAATGCACTGCATTACATTTTAATCTACATTTGTAGTGACATGACAGGGGCTGGTTTTACTTGCCTTTGCTTTTATGAAATGTTTGTTCCAATAATTTATTCCACCTGTGGAATGCATTCAATCCATACCATCATTAAACCATTTTAGATGAGCTGTGCTTTTGAAAACATATTACAATTTTCTTTCACTTGGCTCTTAATGAAAAATACCTTTTTAATAAAGCTGTCTCACCACAGTAATTCGAGACAGTGGCAATTGTGAAATTCCTCAAGCTGCTTTAATCAATAAAGTTATCACCAGTCGTTTCCCTTGATAACTGCTTCTTACTGAGGCCCTGACTTTGCCTTCTGCTGCTGAGATGTTTTCAGCCTGCACTTAGAATAAGAGGAACTCCCCAAAGTCCAATTTTCATTTTAACCTTTCCTCAATGGCCTAGAAATAACAGATTGCTAAGATTGCTTTAATAGATTGGAAATTTAAACCTCTTAGAGGTAACCAGACCTATCTGACAATTCAGTGCTATGACAAAGAATAACACATCTTAAAGGTTACTGAAATGCCTAATTCATGTGTTTTAAGGCAGCTGTAACAGTGGATGATTTTTACAGCTTTACAATAAAACCTAAATAATGTTAAGGTTCTGGTAGTTTTATATAATCATAAAAAGTTCTCTCTGTAGCAAATTATCCTGTTTTAATGGGAGTTATGGCAGGTCATGCTGGAGTCCATAAACCACTGGTAGTTCAGCAGTTCCCATTGCTGCCACCTGCAAGTCTCAGGTGGGAGTTAGTGGTGCATGAGAGCACAGGGAGGTCACCTGGGGGTGGCACAGGGGACCTGCTCATGTGCCAATGTCCCCTCCTTGCTCACCAGCCACAGCAGGGCAGGGATCTTCCATCCCAAAATAAAGGTGGCCAAGGGAAGTTTCAAGCTTCAGTCCAGCTGAGAACTGCCTGGCTCTGCACCTTTGGAGTTCTAAGATAGAAACAAGATTAAAACTACCAGTGATGTGGGATCCTGAAGCCTGGGAGATTGTTCCTTGGGCTAAGGAGAGCAGGGAGAAAAGTAAATGTGTTGTATTTCTTGTGTAAAGGTGTTTAATACGTTCGTCAAGGTTTGGTGTATAAGCTTTATTTCCTTATAGTCCTGGCACATTTGGCTTGATTAAGGTTATTAAATCTATAGCAAAAGATCTGTTTAGGCATAAATATGTCTGACTCTAGGAGCATTCTCTGTGCTAGATATTCTGGTGGAGTTAGCACACTGCCTTCTGTGCATCTCTGCTGGCATCCTCCAGGGGCTCCAGCCTCCAAAACACCCCATCTGAGCTTGTCCTGGTACCCACTGCCCTGCAACACGAGCAGGGCTGGGCAGTTCTGGGGGTTCTCATCCTTCTCCCTCCTTCATTCCCTTACTCTGTGATGCCTTGCCTGATCAGATGTTTCTCTGGGAGCAGTTAATGAATGCTGAAACTCTTGTTTGCAGACAAAAACTCCCTGAGGTTCCCCCTCACCACCCCAAGGGCATCTCTAAAGATTTATTAGTTTTGGCTGCTCACCTCCCTTCTGCTCTGGGTCTGTGGCACAGGCAGCACCAGGGGCAGTGCTGACTGTGGGGATTATATTTTACCTTCCCACCCCTAAATTCTTGGAGGTTGTGCTGCTCTCCTGTGTTCTCCCTGCCCCTCTGGGCTGAGTCTAGTGGGGACCCTTTGAGAGCAGTGTTTTCCCTCAGCTTTGGCTCATGTGCTTTATTTACTGTGTGTGTACAAGCACACATCACCTCTCACCAGCTCAGGGAAATAGAAATCACACCCATCCTCATTCTTTGATGATTTGGCTCAAAAGCCCAACTGCGTTTTTTCCCCTCTTTTTTAGTTAATTTGTAGCCAATCTAAAAAAGTAACTTCTGCAGAAGGCTTGAGCAGATTAATGGTGTGATCCCTGTGTAAAATGTGAACACAAATGGAGATCTTTTAATTCCTGCTTTCAGTGAGTATGTGACCTTTCAGTTTTATATCTTTCTCTCTCTTCTTACCATATTGCAGTCAGAGAGGAAGTTAAACCCAGGTTTGACAGGTAGGGTTTTTTTATTTCCCTTGACAGCGCACCTTTTGACCTCTATCTTCTTGCCAATGATTTTTTAAATCCTAAATGATTTGGGAATAATTGCTCCTCCTTTAGTGATTATTGCCCTTCACCGATAGTAAATCTGTGAAATCCCTGGGGGCTGGAGCACATTTTTGTATGCGTGTGCCACAAGCTGGCCTGGACAGGCATCGCTGCTCAGCTGCAGCTGCACTTCCAGAGCTGCCAGTCCTGCAGCAAAACTTCCCTGGATGGGGTGAAATACAGTCCTGGCAAGCAGGAGAGTGCTTGGTGGGCTGCCCTGCTCAGAGGGAATTCTTTTTTAGGGTTATGAGGACGCAGGGCTGAAATTGTCTTTGCTTCAGAAAGCTCATCCTGAGTGTGAGGATTTGGGCTGAGCAAAGGCGCACAGGTACTGCAGGTCTGCTCCCTCTCACCCCCAGGGAGGTGTTGGAAGGAATTTTGGAAAAAAAGGGGGTTATAATCTCTTAAAGCCAATGGTTGAGAATGATTTAATATCCTGGAGCAGCTTGAGGGGAACTGGTAATGGTGGTGTTGCCAAGTTCTCTGCATGCAGCAGTGGGATTGTTCTCTTTTCCTTATCCACATTTACATGCTTTATTTACTAATTACTTTAATGGAACCCATCATTTCCTCCCCATTTCATGCTGGATTGCTGGTTTGGAAAAGCAGTAAGGAAAGGTGAACTATTTACAAGAGAAGCTGTCCCAGATCTACACATTTGTAGCTCAGTTTGGTTTATGAATCCTCTTAGAAAATTCAGGTGTATCCTGAGATTTCCTTTACATGCTCAGTAATGTGTGGGAGAAGATCCTGCTGCAACTGGATAATTCATAAAAATAGCTCTGGAGGTTTAGTATTTTTATTCTTCCTCAATATGTGTTTAGTCCTGCCCAGCAGAACAGAGCTGGGGGAGGGATGGAAATTCAGGCAGAAAAGCCTGGAGCTGGAAGATGCCGTGGTTGTGAAAGCCAGGCAGTTAAATTTATGAAGAAAAAGGCTGATTCATCAAGGTGAAAATCCAATAGTTAAAGATGCAACTGATTTTGTTTTACCTAAAATTCAACTTTGATATGAAAGGTGCAAAAATCTGATTGATAAACCACATTACAGACTTTCAAATCTGTGCTTCCCCAGTTTTAGGTGCTGCCTCTGTTCTCTGAAGAATAATCCAGATCACCTTTGGGAGGTGTAAAGCCAATTTTTTTTAATCATTAATGGAAAATTACTGTTTTGTGTATATACTGGGTTTTGTTGAAACTATAAAATGGCATCCCTCAAGCATTTTAAGTTCGAAGAATAAAATAAATACAGTAATTTGTGATGCAGGTTGGTAAGCACTTGAAATTTTGTAGATGTGATTGTCAACAGAAAGGACCCCTTGGATGATACACTCTGATCTAATAAATATCTTTATTAGAGGCAGGAAGGTGCTCTGTGCACTCTGTTTTTATCAAACACCAGACAGATCTTGGCACAACCAGTTACTTTTTTGGTCATCTACTCCCTTTTGTTTATTAATATTTGCATGTATTTAAGCTGATGGTAACACAAATCCTGCTAGGCCTGTACACGTCGTGTCATATTATGCAAAAATGAAGAAATTCCATTTTACAGTGACTTCCCCAAATTTCTGTATCAACCTGAGAACAGGGTGGGATCAAGCTCTCAGTGATTACAAGCTTAAGCTTTTCACTAGTCTGTAAAACACCAGATTTAAGAAGTTAAGCTTAAATTAAGCTGCTTGGAGCGTAGCAGGAACGGATTGTTAGGACCAGAAGTAACCTAACTTGACAAAACTCACCATTTTCTTTGAACTGTGCTCCAAATCCCTTTGATTTCTGTGATTGATTACAAATTGTGCAGGTGTGTGCTGTGCCAGCACACTGCTGGAGGAGCTCTGGCATGAATTACCCTCAAGGTAGGATGACTTTTAATCAATACCACGACAATATTATCTTGTTTAATTTGTCCAATGGCAGCATTAAACCTCAAATCAAGCTGTTTGTTGTGTCAGGGGAGGGTGACAAACGACAGAAATGAACTTTTCCTGTATTTCACTGCCCTGACAGGCCATCATGATCGGGGATGACATCGTGAGTGATGTCGGGGGAGCCCAGCAGTGCGGGATGAGAGCGCTGCAGGTGCGCACCGGCAAGTACAGGTCAGTGTCCACCCTGCACCCAAAGCAGGCCAGGTCAGTGTCCACCCTGCACCCAAAGCAGGCCAGGTCAGTGCCCACCCTGCACCCAAAGCAGGCCAGGTCAGTGCCCACCCTGCACCCAAAGCAGGCCAGGTCAGTGTCCACCCTGCACCCAAAGCAGGCCAGGTCAGTGCCCACCCTGCACCCAAACCCCAGGCCAGGTCAGTGCCCACCCTGCACCCAAACCCCAGGCCAGGTCAGTGCCCACCCTGCACCCCCAAAGCAGAGCCACGAGTACAGGTGTTTTCCATGCCTTTTCCAGCTCCTTTCCCCTCGGTGTCAGTGTAGGCTTGCATTTGTTTTGTGCACCTCCTCGTGCAGCAGAGGCTTGGGTGGATGGTGGTATTTTCTTTTGGGGAAAAAGCTGTGTGAAAGTGGCAGGAAGGAGAAGACAAGTGTCTTTGATCTTTTGAAGAAATGTATTCTGCCAAATTAGTGCTGCGTTTTTTTTCATCACTGCACATAGAACTGGTGTATTTCCTGGGGTTTGCTTATTTTTTTCCTGCTGCTGCATGAAAGTGCTGTTGTACTCTTGATATAAGACGCGTCTGAAACCTGTAGCAGGGCTAGGATTATAAAATTAGGCTGTTGACTCAGCCGTCCCTGGGGGTTATCTCTCACAGCTTTAGGAAGGGCTCCACATGTCTGCCCTTCCCTCCAGAGCTGTATTCAGCACTGAGGTGTCTGAAACACAGGAGCTGCTTCCCCAGCTCTCACCAGGATCCTGCAGGGTCACTCATCTCTCCAAAAGGCCCTGCACACCCTTCCCTTGCAGGTGTCCCCATGGTCCTGTGCTCTCACTGAGCTGCCACAAGTCCAGCTGCTGGGGGGGCTGCCCAAGGGCACCTCTAACCTGGCCATGACCCAGTGCTGAGCAGGAGCCTGGGCCAGGCTGGGTTTGAGGGAAGCTCAAGGTGGCTTCAAATGCACTGCAGGCATCTGTCCCACCATTTGGCATTCTGATCCCAACACCCAAAATCTCCTTTTAACCATCTCCTCTTATCCTTAACCGTGCCTCCTTGTAGTATGGTCCAGCCACACCCTCTGTCATCTGATGCCATTTGTATTTTCACAGTTTTTCTTCACTTTCAAGTACTGAGACTGTAAAGAAGGGTGCTTCTTTGGGGAGGGATACAGCACATGAGAGTCATGCTTGCCATGAACTGTCTAAAAAGTTCTTTTGTTTGTTTTAAAGTTAATCTGCTCCTCGATTTTCCTTTTTAGTTTGTGTAAGGTGATGAAATAATACCCAGTGCTTTATTCTAATGGACCAGTAAGTGATGGTTTCTGAGGAAAAAAAGACAGGTACAAGGGTATTGTATTTTCTATTATTTTAAGATAGTACATCTAAAAATCGTATATGTATCTAAATAAAGCTTGGAAAATCCCAAATAATAAAGAAGTAATTATATAGTTTGTGCTTTTGGGATTATTTGTCTGTGATCTTTGTAGTCTCAGGAGCTGGACTTGATGATCCATGTAGGTCCCTTCCAACTCAGGACTTTCTGTGATTCTAATCCCATTGGTTTCCTAGTGGAGGAAATAAGGACTCAGTGGTTGATTTTATTCTGATATTAATGGGGTCACTTGGCAAATCCACATTTCATTGCCACACAGATACAGGTGCCAGCAAAGGAGGTGTCTTTGCACACAGAGGTGAATTAGATCTTTGCTACTGACCAAAGCTCTCCTGTTCCATACTTTACCCATCATAAAATGTGTCCCAGGTGACGTTGCAGCCACACTGTTCCAGCAGCTGACAGAAATTCTGTGTACACACACACAAATGTGTTTAATCCTATGCTAGAAAAACATTTTCTTGTATCAAGTTTGAGTCATGATTTCACAGCTGAAAGGGAGTCGCCAGCTGTTGTAGATGGGGAGCAAAGATTGTTTTCCACTGTTGTGTTTCCTGTTTCGGTGTGTGGTGGTTGGTGTTTTCTCAACTCGTGCACTATTGCAGAGCAGTGAAATACAGATGAGTGTCTCTCTCAATTCCCCATGCGGTGCCAGGCCTGCTGTCAGCAACTGGGAGTAAAATGAAATAACTCCTGTTTGCCAGGAGAGGTCAGAGGTGTATCTATATTTTGAAGAATGGCTTATTTAGTATACTCAGAAAATCAAGACACACAGCGAGGAGAGACAGAAAAAAAACCCCAAGTGATTGGCAGGATAAATTTAAAATAAATAAAACGTAGTTATTCGGTGGTGGGCTTAGTTTAAAGTCTGATATATCAAGATCATGTATAGGTCCTGTCTTCCCCTCTAGTCCTTGCTGCCACAGAGCTCTGTGCTGCACCCGAGCGCCTCTGGATGGCATCCTTGGCTCGTGCATGTCGCTGTCACCCACAGCCTGGGGCTTCCCCGACAGCTAAAGCTGCTTGTCCAGAAGTGCTTTAAAGCACAAAGGTGTCGGGGGTTTTGCTGGGGCTGTGGGTGTGGTGGGATTGCCACAGGTTTCGGTAACAGGACCACGGAATGGTTTGGGTTGGAAGGGAGCCTGTTGTCTCCCTCCATCCTCACCCACAGGCTGGCATTGTCACCTCCAGTGCACAGGTGTGCTCGGGGCAGCTCTCCTGATTTCAGGGCTCAGTGCAGTTTACATGAACATTTTTAGGGAAAGGTTCTTCCCCCAGAGGGTGCTGGGCACTGCCCAGGCTCCCCAGGGAATGGTCCCGGCCCCGAGGCTGCCAGAGCTCCAGGAGCGTTTGGGCAGCGCTGCCAGGGATGCCCAGGGTGGGGTTGTTGGGGTGTCTGTGCAGGGCCAGGAGCTGGCTGGATGATCCCTGTGGGTCACTTCCAACTCAGGATACTCTGTGATTCTACAGTTCTGTGGGTTTTGAGGTCTGCTGCCCACCCAGTGCCTACCCGAGTTGTGCAGGGATATGCCCTGGGGCTGCCCCCTCCCCAGGCTCTCACCCTCCTGACCTCTGCAAAGTCTTCTGCACTGTTGTCAGCTCCCAGGGTGAGATTCAAAATGGGGGTTAAGCTGCTGCAAAAACGTTCAGTTTTGCACCACCTTGCGTGGAGCCCTGCAAGTTGGCTCCTTTGTCTTGCTTCTCTTGGATCTTTAAAGTTAATTAAAATCTGTGGAGCCCGTTTCCTTTCATATGACACACTTTGGCTGTTCCTCCTCAGTTTCAAGTGGTGAACTCTTCTTTCTCAGTAGCCAAAGCAGGCATAGCATAGATGAGTCCAAGAAATGCTATAAATCCTGTCTGCAGCGTGGAACAAAACTTCTGCTGGCACAAGTCAGGGCAGAACTGGGAAGGTGAGAAGATAAGATTGGTGTCTTGGGGTGACCTGACGTGGGGTGAGTAGTTGTTGGCCAGGTACAGCCTTTCCTAGGTGTAAAGTCCAAGGGCAAAGGGTCAGTCTGGGCTGCAGCTTTGTCCTCTCTCAGTTTGTCCCATGTCCAGGATGGGTCAGGCCATTGCTGCAGGCTCCTGAGGGCTCTGAGATTTGTCAGCACTGGGAAATGTGACGCCAGTTCCAGAGTTTCTGTGCACACCTGGCCCTTTGTAGCCAACATCTTTCCCATCTAGGGCAGAACGTGTTCTCATCTTCCCTCACAGGGTATGTGCTAATTCTACTTGCAGCTAATTGGCCTTGACATCAAACCAATGATTCCCACAATAACTATTGATTCTGCAACACTCTGTAATATCCTCGTTCCTCTTTGTAGCCTGCAAGTTGGAGCAGAGAAAAATGACTTTGAGGCTTTTCCAAGTGTCTCCCTGTAACTCTGGAAACAGCTTCCAGGTGTGTCAGCTCACAGTTGGGTCTTGGCAGGGGGTAAGAGTTGCTTCCCCCATTCTCCCTGTTGTTATTGACAGGTCTTGATTTGTAAACAGAGAACTTTCCATTGCTGGTGTGTGGCAGTAGCCAGGAATACTCGTGGCAGTGCTGCCCACTGCCCCTGCTCACCTGTGAGCTCTGGGATGGCTGGCTTTGGGATGTGGCAGTGTGCATTCATCTCCTTTCTGTGCCCACCTGGGGTTTCCTCCCTTTGATCAGGGATTTATCTCGTGGCCGTGGCTGATACTGACATCAGAGTCAACATCCCTGAGCTGCCTCATTACAGACATCAAGGATTCTCCAGGGATGGAGGATAAAAGGCTGGAGGCCAGCTCTGCCACTGTTCTCCAGGAGAACTGGGTCAGCTTACTTCATGTGTCCCTACTTTTTAATTATCCCCTGAGAATAATTATCCTGACTTCCTTAATAAAGTGGCTTGTGATCTGTTCCTCTTGCCTGATTAAAGAAAACACACAGAATTGGGAGTAAATTGGCTTGCCAGGAGAGAAATCAAGATATGACCAAGACAAAAGTTGGGATAGAGGAGAAGTCTTTTAGGCTGCCAGCAGCTAGTCACCAGCAGCTGACTAAGGATTGAGAAACACAGGTTGTGTCATTAAATGAAGTTATAAAAGTATTCTTTAAAAAATGTCCACGCGTAGATAAATTCACTGCTGTCACTGCGTAATTCAGTGAAAGCTCATGACAATTTCTGTGAAGAAACAGTCACCTCCTGCTGCTCTGCAGGGAAGGAGCATCCCTGCACCCTCCCTTTCCTGCTCCCTGTTACTAACCCAGCCAAGATGAACAATTTTATGAGTTCTTTCCCATCTCCTGGGCACCAGCAGCGTGTAATGAGAATGAGCAGGCAGAGGCACTCCCTTTGTCCTGAAACACGACCAGAGGCATTCTTAGGGCCTCACGTCCTGATAATTAAGCCTGTTTCAAGTATTAAATGGAAAGAGTTCCAGCCCATATTTGCACTGTGAAAAGCTGTATTATAATTCATGTTGGTTGATGTCTTAAGCAATGTTTATTAACGCTGGTGTCAGCAGGTTGATTGTGATAGCTGATTGCAGGCACTCCCAAGGCACAGCCTTGTCACCCTTTTATTGCATATTCAAATCATGGTTTGCTCTGTCCATGTGAGGATCTTCACGTGTTTTTGTCAATTTCCTGACCACAATTTGGTTACCATAATATTTCAGTCAGCTTCGTGGAGGAAGCTCAGAGTAAATACTGCAGTGCCTTAGCGTGCACTTTGATCACAGCCTTACATCTTCCCACTATATTCCAGTGTCCAGTCACAGAAATTAGTAGCTCATGCATAAATTTAATTATCTTCAGTCTAAAAGAGAAATGTGAGTTTGAGGGGGGGGGTTTATTAGCAGGCAATTTATTTGTTGGTAGCATAATAAACCTCGAGGGAGCAGAGTGCGCTCAGGACACAGCCGTGCTGTGTGCTGATGTGCTGTTCTGAAAAAGTCAGTGTGAGTATCAGAAAAGAGATCAATCTGCAATGAGAGTAGGACAAATAAAGGAGGAATGGGTCAGGTGAATGAGGAAAAGTGGTATTACTCAGCAGTCTGACAGTTCTGCTCTGTACCTGTCTAATGACTGACTTTTCCTCAGCAGTCCCACTCTAATCAACCCTCTCATCTCCAGGAGGAAGGGAGGCAGTGACCACATCAGCTGCAGTTTTGCTTCCCCTGTTGCCTCACATCCACCCAGCTTGTGCTGCAGCACGAACAGCTCAGGTTTTCATTTCTCCTCTTCTGAAGCTGACCAGGGGCTGGAAGAGGAGGAGCTGGTGCCAGTATCTGCTACCTGAAGCCAGAGGCAGTGGGACCTGGGTCTTGATGTATGGGACTAAACCACTTCCAGGCCCTTTCTGACAGCATCCAGAGCTAATGGCCTTTCTGCCTTCATTCCCTTTTGCTCTGGTGCCTCGATGTCTTGGCAGTACGTGCTCTTCCAGCCTGGGCTGGCAGCCACCCTCCCTGCATGGCCACGTGTGCTCTGCCTCTGCCTGAGCAACACCAGAGCCCTGGGCAGCTGCTGGGCCAAAGCATTTGCCTTTCCCTCCTCCCTGCAGACACAGAATTCCTGAGCTGAGGTGGTGCTGGGGGCAGGATTGGCTGAAAGGAGGCAGCTCAGGGGTTTTCCAGGGCTTCTACAGGCTGTGTTCCTCTGCACAGCACCCACGACCCGAGCAGCACAGACCAGGAGATGGTCCTTGCTTCTTTATATCCCTGGAGGCCTTTCCTCAGCACCTGCACAAGGCTGCAGTGAAAAATTCCCCAGGGAAGCAGCCTTTCTCAGCACTTATCCCTTGCAGAATGCCAAGCTGTATCAGCTTGTCCAGCCTTTGACAGCATTGATGAATTCCATACCAATGGAAAATGATTTTATTTCTGTGGAAATGTAAATGGGAGTGCTGAAATGTGCTGCAGAAAGGGCACAGCTGGGACAGCTGCACAATTTGGGTTTCACTAGAGATTTCCTTTTTTTTTTAAAGTGCAGGTTCCTCTTCTCTGCTTATCTTTTTCCTGTAGCTGAATATCCTCCAGGCTCTTTGGTGCATAGAGTCCTCTCAAAGAGACTGCTCTGATTGATAAAACCCCGGCAGAGCGTTGTTTTCCTAGGGAGGGAGAAGCAAATAAGAGAGAGACAGGCCAAGTCAGCTGCTGATGTAACTCCCTTGAAGCAAATGGTTCAATATCTGAAATTTAATCTGGCTTGGGCCCTTGCTCGTGCTGTAAACATGCTCAGGAGCAGCAGTGCCAGAACAGTGCTGGCACCCTGTGAGCACAAAACACCCAAATGTCCCTGTTTTAGTGCTGTTCTGTATGCCCATGGATGCTGGAGGGCCCCTGCAGGCTTAGCCAGTGACATTTATTTTTTTTTCTCTTCAAGTGGGTTTAACCAACAAACCCAGAGTGGCTGCCCTCCATCCCTAAAAGTGTTCACAGCCAGGTTGGATGGGGCTTGGAGCAGCCTGGGACAGTGGGAGGTGTCCCTGCCCATGGCAGGGGTGGCTCTGGATGAGCTTTAAGGTCCCTTCCAGCCCAAGCTATCCTGGGATTCGAGAGGGGTTGCAGACAGGTTTTGTTGGGGTGCAGGGGACAGGGGCTGCCAGCCTGCTCAGGACAGGGCACAGCCACAAGGCACGGGAGCTGCTGCCTTCAGGCAGCCTCTGCTGGGCTGGGGCTGGGTTGGGACTGGCCCAGAGTTAAAAATAAAGAACCCAGCAGTGCCAGCTTCGGGCGTGCTGCAGCCTGGGATGTGTCTGTGTCAGTGCTGGTGTGCTGCAGCACCAGTGCCATGTGAGACAAGGGCTCCCCGGGCTGCCAGCACTGCCCTGCTCCTGGCTGGCTGCAGACAGCCTGCAGCTGGCCCGGGGCATGACTCACATTCACACTTTGCCCCAAAACCATCACAATTCTCACGTGCCGCTGGTTTTCAGTCCCTGTCAGCAGCGGGTATGGTTACACCTCAGCCCTGCTGAGATGAGTTCCTTCAGCACACGAGGCTGATGCTGTTGCTGGTGTGGGGTCTGCATCCTGTCAGGCCTTTAAACCCCAGCCATCCTTAAAAAACAGGCGTGTGTGGCTGTGAGGAGCACAGGCAGAGCCTGGCTGCTCTTTGTGTGAATCTGTAGCTCATCTCAAAAGCTTTTCCTTGCTTAACTGGGCTCTGTGCACAGCAACACATCACTTGCTTAAATGGCCACAGCACAGGCATTGGCTGATGAGGTGTTGCAATTAAGGAAATTAGTGCAGTGAGTCTGATGAGGAGCAGTTGGGGGGGCTCAGCCTGGAGAAAAGGAGTCTCGGGGGGAACCTTCTTACTCTACAACTCCTTGGAAGGAGGGTGCAGCCAGGTGAGCATTGGTCTCTTCTCCCAGGTAACAATCAACAGGACAAGAGGAAATAGCCTCACGTTTAGATTGGATTTTAGGGAACATTTCTTCACATAAAGGGCTGTCCAGCCCTGCCACAGCTGCCCAGGGTGGTGGTGGAGTCCCCACCCCTGGAGGGGTTTAAAAGCCGTGTGGACATGGAACTCAGGGACATGGGTTAGTGGCACTGACAAGAGTTTGGGGAGGCAGGGTAGGGTGATGGAGCTGTCAGAGCCACATGGATGGATGGGAGCTCACAGGCTGCAGCTACAGGGCCCTTCTCCATCCCCCTCACCATTCCCAGTGCAGACTGGAGGGGACACATTTCCCACTGTGTGAATTTCCAGAGGGCTCTGTGGGGCAGGACACGGCCAGCAGACTTGTGGAGTGATGAGAGCTGTTCAGCTCAGCTGTTGGCTGCACAACACTGAGCTCAGGCCTAAAAATAGGAGGGTGTCTGACCCCAAAGTGAAGGATTTTCCCTTGAAACCCAGCCTGGCACCCACCCAGAGTGACATCACCCAGAGGAGAAGTTGGAAAAGCTTCCAGACTCGTTGCTTTTTGTGGAGAAGTGCTAAATGCACGTGTCAGCAGATAATCGAGTGGCACATTTGCTGTGGCCATGAATCAGGGGAGAAAGGGGATGGGGAAGGAAGGGTCTGAAGGGGGAGGAACAGGATTGGAGCCACATGTTGGAAAAGATTTCTGGGAGTGTTTTCTGTGTGTAACTCAAGGATGGATGATAAGGTCCTGTTGGGGCTGAGTCTGTCCCATAAAGATGACACTTTCCTTTAAGTGTGCTAAAAGTTACTGTGCCACACTCAGGGTACTGACTGTGAACCTTCCCAGTGATTTTTGGTGATACTGGCCACAGCTGTGGTTTGAGTTTGTGTGATTTAGGCTTGCCAAGTGCATGGATACTGCTCATGGTGCCCGTGGGAGCATCTGAGAAGGCCAGGCACTGACTGACTCCTTGGTTTTGACTCTGTGATATTCGAAGCAGCTTTCTCCAGGCTAGCCTTCAGGGGTTTGATCCAAATCTGTGCTCACGTGGCATGGATGACCTTGCTGTTGTTGTTCTAACTCCGCCTTGCTTGCACACAGCTGCTTGTGCTTCTGTGCTAAGCTGCTTTGTCTTCTCTGAAAGTGACAATGTGTGTAAAATGTGGTGGCAGCTTTCCTCTGAAACTTGATGTCTTCTCCCTCTGGGTGCTGCCAGGCAGCTCCTGTGCTCATCCTCCAACGAGGACACCTTTCCCTCAGCGTTGATGAGCACATGCTGAAATCTGCAGCTCTTTTCAGATGATGAGAGCTGAGTGTGATACAGGCAGTCTCCTTTATCTGTTTTCCTTCTGCCTTTTAAATTCTCATTACGTATTTATGATGCTGTTAGAGCAAGGATGCCTGGAGCACAACCGTGGGCACTGTGTGGTCTCTGAGTCCCCAGTGAAGCTGAAAAAGCTGCTGTTGCTGTGTAAACACCGTGTCAAGAGCTGATTTCATGTGTGCTGCTGGGCATTTTCACCCAGCTCTGGTAATGAAAAGAAGGGAAGGAGTTTTACCATGTCAATGTAGACATCTGATAGGAAAGCACTTTATTGGTTAGAGACTGAGAACAGGGTTCAGGCATGCCAGCCCTTCCTTGATGGGGTTTTAGTACCTTTAGATCATCCCAGCAGTGAAACTTCTCCTCCAGACAAGCTGCTTTGTGGACACTGTCGCAGCCCCGGGCACAGATGAGCTGCTTCCCACTTCAGCAGCCCTTGGGGAGGATTTGTCTGAGTAAGCACGAGGATATTTCTGGTTGTCTGCTGGGAAATGACGTGGCTGCAGTTGCAGAGGTGCTACACTGGCATTGGCTGAGCCTGTGGAAGGCAGATGGAAGCCCAGGCAGGGTCAGGAATTTATTTCCCATGCCAGCATTAAGTACATGGCCCGGAGAGGAGCTTGAACAGTTTTTCCATGGTTTACCCTTTTTCTGCACAAAAGCTTGAAGCCTCTCTGACCCAGAGACAAATCTCTACTTGCAGCCAGGCTGTGAAACCTCTTAGCTTTTGATCCCTGGCACTCTTCATGGGGTACAGCCCCACTGGAGCAGCAGAGTGAGTGACAGGGACCTGAAGCCGAGCAGCTGGGATAAATCTGGTGCTCCAGCAGTGAATGCCAGTCCTGCTGCAGCCCCAGCACAGACCCTTCATTTCACAGAGCACCCAGTGGAGCTGACAGACGTGAGAGTGAGCGCACACTGCAAGAGCCAGCTCTCATTCTTGCAGATGGAGCACTTTTATTTTTCCTTGCTGGTTGAGATGTTCTAGCAAACACTCGACTAATCCTTGTCATCCTTAAGCTATGTGGAGAGGTGGGGAGTTGCCTTTTACCAAAACAAATGGGCTTTTTGCTTTCCTGCAGTTTTTGGCATGGCTGATCACTCTGTTCTCAACAGCCCCTGAGCTTCATGATACAGTAGTTTTGTACAAAGCTGTATTTTTATTTGCATAAGCTTTTAGAGCTCTTTGAGAACACATCCCTAGATGTCTGTCCTGTGGTTTTAAGGGAGAGTTGGAGATGGGGCTTGCTTGGGAGGAGGGAGTGGGTTCTGGGGTTGTGAGACAGTGGCCAGAGGCACTGGCAGACACGCGGCACTGGCCAGCACTGCTGCACGGAGCACAAGCTGTCAAATAGCATTCAGATAAAAACACTGCCTATTAGAAGACCATTACAACATGAATTGGGCCATATTGTGCATTTACTCTGAGGAGCAGGGTTTGATGAAACACTCACATCCCCTTCCCTGCGCTGAATCCCCGTCTCCCCATCTCATACTTGCAGGGGACTCACAGAGCAACACCTTCCCCTCTCCAGCCCTCTGTGTTTTTCTGCCACGTCTTCCTGGGCATTAAATACAAACATTAATGCAGTTCTTTCTGGAGCAGAGCTTTGACATCCTTCCCTGTGCACACAGGGCCAAGAGGCACAGCTTAAATCTGGCACTGGCTGCGGGATTGGGCGCTGACATGCTCGCTTTGAAAGGACCTGAGCATTTTGTGCAAACATATGTTGGAAATGCCACTCGTGACCGCCTCAGGGGCATCGTGTGGGCTCAGCCCTGCTGCAGATGGACTCCCAGCTGGCCCTGGGCAGGCACTCAGAAAATCCCAGTGCCCTGAGGGAAGCCTGGGAATCACAGAGGAACAGTGTGGCAGAGCAGAGGGAGAATCCGCTCCTCTGCGGGGCAGCACTGACCTTTCTCATCGCAAAAGCGTCTCTGTCTCCCTCCATCAGGCATCAGTGCATCACTCAGAGGTGCTGATCTCCTCTGGGGGCTCACAGAGGCTTTGCTGAGGCGGCTCTTCCCTGGTCCTGGCTCCTGGGAGTGGAGTGAGAGGACGGGTTTTGGCTGAGGATGTGGAGACCAGCTCCTGTTCATACCAAGTGGGTACAAAGACCTCAGTGGAAAGGGGGAAAAAAAAAACAACCTGTCTGCATTTCAATCAGCCTAATTAAAGTGGCTTTTTGCAGGGGCTGGCAGGCCCAAAGTGCATTAATTTGTGCAATTAATGCCTTTTGTGTTTGTCTGGTGGGGTTTTTTCTTACCTCACTCATTTATGGGATGATCGCCTATGTGCAATTCCTGATTTTAAGGTTAGAAATAAAGGGCTGGATCCTCAACTGCTCTAAGGAGTGGAGTAAATGGGAAGAGCTCTGCTGATTTACACCTGTGGTGCTTTGGATGCCTGGAAATAGCTTAGCAAGTGTAAAAGGGAAAAAAAAAAAGGTTTCTCTGTCCATCTGGAACACATTGCATCCATCGGTGGGAGAGAGGCATTTGTGAGAGTGAACGCTTCATTTATCAGTGTATGAGCTATTGAAAAGCCTGGATGTAGCTGGGATAATTATAACCCAGATTAGTCTTCTTGGAATGGAAAAGTAACGACAATCCTAATTTTACCAAATCCTCTGAAATTTATTGTCTATTTGTTTAACACCCCAGACCCTTTCCCGTGGCAGGGGATCCAACAGATTTATGGAGGTGCAGTTTGGCAATCTAAATATTGGGAGTTCATCTGCTCTGGTTATTTTCACTGTCACCACTTGGAGGCCGTGGGAACTGGGGATGCAGATGGGAGCACAGGGAGGCACAGGCCAAATGTCAGCTGGAATCACTCAGAACATTCTCCTTCCACTGGGCTCTGCAGGTGAGGACTACCTGGCCAGCCTCAGCTCTGGGTGGGAAGGGAACAAAGCTTCTTCCTTGCCCTCTTCAGGGCCTGCCCATTTTTCTTTCCTGAATATTTGTAGTTTGTTTCCTGCTTGTTTTCCCATCCCTGGAAGTGTCCAAAGCCAGGCTGAATGGGGTTTGGAGCAATCCCAAATGGTTGGGGAAGTGGAAGGTGTCCCTGCGTGTAGCTGGGATTGGAACTGGATGGTTTTTAAGGTCCTTTCCAACCCAAACCATTCCATAATTCTCTGTAAGGAGAGGCAAGGTGTATTCAGAAATTCCCCATGCAGGGAAGGTCAGAGTATTGAATATTTGGAGAGCTGACTGCAGATTCCCTGTGCTGAGCCATGGGTATCACCTGTCCATCACAGAGTCTTTTCAAAACTGAAAACCTCTGCTGGATGCAGGAATAGCAGCACAAGAGGCAGAATCCCTTTGGGACAATACAGGCTTTGATAGAGAACAGAGGTTGTCCAGAGTCTGTGAAAAGGCAGGTAAAGGAGCAGAGCTCTTGACCTGGAAACTTCTTTTGCTGCCATTATTTAGTAATAGAGGAAGATTCCTGGGCTGGGTTTTAATAATTGTTTCTGGTCTTTTTTGTAATAATTCATAACTTTTAGGGAACATCAGTGTTTTGTCACCTGGGAGCTATAAAATAGTTGGCCTGAGTGAAACAAAGGAAGGAATCTCTGCTTGGGAAAATGATGGGGCAGCAGCAAAAATGCACCTCCCTTTTTCCAGAGCAGAGCAAGTCCCCTCAGTGCCAGCTCTGCTCCACATTTAACCCTCCTGTAGGCAGGCTGCTGATGCTGGGAGCCAACAGCAGCTCTGAGGGTTAGGAAATCAAAGCAGCTTCCTGAGGTCTTTGTATCTCACAGGTTTCCTGCTGCAACCTTGGCAAAAATGGTACCAGTGAGGGATCTGGCAGTGGCTGTGGCTCGTGCTGCCAGCTGTGCAGCAGCTGGGGACCATGGAGTGTTGCCATCTGTACCTGGCAGTGTCATCAGGCTGGAGAGATGAGCAGCTCTGGTCCCTCCCTGTCTGAATCCAGTGGGAGCCTTTCCCATCACTCCTGGCAAGCTGGAAAAGGTCTTGCACCTCCCACTTGCATCACTTTCTTCCTGTTTTATTCTTTTTTTTACTTCTAAAACGTCACACCCCACAGTCACAAGAGGCAGGGCTGTTCTTGAAATCGTGACCTGGGATTGTTTTTGGCTGCAAAATGCTGTGGCAATATTTGTGCTGTGTCTCAGGAGAGGATTTTCATGCCATGTAAACATGGGATGTCTTAGAAGTTGCTCTTGGAAGGCTTTGGGAAGTGCAATACAGGAGATGTGCCAATAGGGTGGTTGAAGAGGGTGGGATGAAGTAACTTCCTCACTTTCCATCCATGCCTTGGACCCTCTGCTCCAGCTGCAGTGAGCATTATTTAGCTCCAAAGTGCTGCTTCTGGCACCCTCCTCCCACACCCTTGTGTGGCCATTCCTAGGAGCTCTGTCCCTGCCAAAGCACAGCCTATCACCAGAAGGAAAGGACAATTAAAAGGAAGCAGTGGGGTTTGCCATATAAACGTTTAAACCTTACCCAGGCTGAATAATAATGATGCAGAGCGTCATTCCATACAGGCAGATGCTTCCTGGATTGAAAGGAGCCACTGGATCTGGGGGGAATCTGATAGGAATGGATAAACAGCTTTGCAGCTCCCAGTTTGTGCAGCTCAGGTCCCTGGTGTTGTCCCCCTGGCTGTCCCCACCTGGCTACGAGTTGCTCAGGGAGGGGGTTTTGTGAGCAGCCCAAATCCTGCTTGTTGAGGGGTCTGGGTGGAATCCTCTGTCCCAGCCCCAGCCTGGGCTGTTCTTGCTGGGTTCAGGGAGTGTGCACAGGGGCACATCACAGGTACCAGCAGCTCCAGCTTCCTCCTGATGCTGGCTGCTTGCTCTTGGACTTCCTATACCCTTCTCCTGGGAGCAGAAATCATCTCTGTGTGGCTCTGGGCAAACCAGGAAAATGGAAAACTTCCCTTTCTGGTGCTGGCACTGTGCACTTCTGCTCTCCTTCCCAGACCACCTCCTGCATGGGATGGCATTGCTGGGGAGGGATCCCCTTGCTGATGGCTGAGCTGTTCCCACTCAGCCCCCTTTGGATGCTGGGGGGTCACCTCACAGCCATCACTTCCCAGGAAAAGCCAAGCTCTTCTCTGAGCCCCCAGTGCCTCAGGGAGAGGCTGTGGTCACCCTCCTGACTTCAGCTGAGGAATGAGGCTGTGTTGCAAGCTTGAGGGAAAGGAGCAGGGAGATGTTTGGGAGAAGAGCAAACCAAAGCATTGCTGGGCTCTGTAGGTGGAGAGGAATCCGGGGCTGGAAGTGGAACGCTGGCCCTGCTCTGAGCCAAACCCCCACACACACAGCCAGGTGGGTTTTATCCAAGAGAGCAGCACTCAAGGAACAACAGACAGGAAAAGCTGCAGTGCTTGTTCCAGCTCACATGCACCCAGGTTTTCCAAAGGGAGAATTCCATGGTGCTGTGGGAGGGAGGGGCTGAACACAAACCCCATCCTGCAGCCCCCTGTGCAGAGCAAACTCGCTCCTCCCAGGTGGCCATCCTCGGGAAAGAGGCTGATTGCCAAGTAAATCCAGGAGCTGCTGCCTTTATAGGAGACTCTGGGAGGATTGACAAGGCAGTAAAACAACAGTTTGCTGTAGCAGTTGCTCTGTGGGGAATTTGGTCAGATCGCTGCGTTGCAAATGGACAGAACGCCTGCCTGTGGAAATCCTTGAGAGTGTGATAGGATTTAATCAGTCCCATTTGTTTGGATGGAGAGGCAGCCCAGATCTCCATGGCAGATGCCCAGGAAATGCTAGAGGCAGCAAAACCTGTTAAACAGGGCTATGTGTGGCCCTGTGAACAGAATATACTGAATTTGCCTCTTTTTTTGACTCAGTAAACCCCTCCCCTTATTGCACCTCGGGTGTGTCCAGTCTTTACTCATCCTGTCATTTTCCTCATTTTTTTCCCTTCTCTATCTTTTTTTCTGCTTTCATTTATTTGTTTCTTTATTTATGAGATGTGCCTCGATTCTTTCTTCTGCTTCACTCTGTGCTGGGAGGCCACAAGGAGCAGTTGGATGTGATGTTCTGCAGCCCTGCTCACCGTGGGGTGTGGGATGAGCCTGCTGGAGGACCTGGTGGGTTCCAAGGGATGCTGTGCTCTGTGATGTCCCTTCAGGAGAAAGTGACAGGCTGCAGAATGAGCCCCCCATCAGCAATGGGCTGTGGAGGTGGGTCCTGACTTTGGAGTTACACACAAATCCCAAATGTGATCCCAACAATCCGTGTTGTTTTAAAGGGCTTTTATCTCAAAAGGAGTGACTTTCTCAGGCATGGTTTTCATTCCCTTTGCAAACTCTTGGTTCTGCTGCTTGTCCAAGCTGTGCACAAGCAACAAATAGTGATGAAGAACAACCTATTGGCACGGGAATGCAGGGGCCAGCTGCTCGGACTGCGTATTTATTGGACTGGAGATACTGGCCAGGATGAAGATCTGCTGTTAGTTCAGGCTTCTCCTCTATCTGGTTTGGCCAGCTGTCCTTTCAAATAACAGGGAAGTTTCATGTAGTTACAGGAGACAGGAGAAAAGTTTCTTCTGGTTTATCTGAGTTTGCAGTTTGCTCACTGACCATGTGTTGTTTGCCACCACCTTTCCTCCTTCCCCATGGCAGCCAGTTCTTTCCCTCCCTTTGTTTCCTGGATCTTTTGTACAACAAAATGAAGGAGGACCTTTCCAAAGGCCCAGCACTGTTGTAAAGCCCCAGGAGGGCTCAGCACAGGCTGATCCTCCCTGGAGTTGCCAGGCTCACGGAGAAGCCAGGCCACGTGGCTGTCGCTATGTTGTCAAGCTTGTTCTGGGAGACAGTGTGGGAGAAATGTCCTTTATCCTGAGATTGCTGGGCCTGCCATCCAAGGGGACACTCGTCAGCAATTTCCTATCTGCAAATCATAATTACTGGGACAGGAGAACAAACAACCCTGGGCCAGTCTTGGTCTTACCTCCTGTGATTCTTAAAGGAAAGGCACAACCTCCCGTAAACAATCACCCCAGGAAGTGAAATATGGCATTTAACATCTTTCTAAAATAGCTAGGGTTCAAAAAGCACCCAGGTGTTGTCTCTTTGTCTTCTAGAGTGTCTGCATGAAGCACAATCTGGAGATTTTGGTACTGCAGACAATGCTGGGATGCTGCACCAGAGGGGAAGCTGCACCAGAACGAGTGACATAAGCAGAGAGCTGAGCCTTGCTTTCCCTGTCATGAGCTGGGCTGGTGCCCTGAAAGGCACATGGGTGAGGAGGAAGACTCAGGTAGTGCTGTGCAGTGACTGGATGAAGACTGGCCCATCCTGATGGGAAAATCCCAGGCATTTCTGACATACCATCCAAATCCTGTCATTCACAGGCAGCAGCCCAGCCCTGTGTGATTTCAGTCTGGTACCTGCCTTGGGCTGTAGCTGGAAATGGAGGAAGCCCTTCCTCCTTTAAAGAGCTGCTGTGTCCCTCCTCTCCACTCCTGGGGTGCCATTATCTCCTGCAGGTCGAGCCTTACAGCATTCCTTGGGCTCTGCCAGATTTCCCTGGACATTCATGGGCTGGCAGGACCAGCACTTCTTGTGTGGAAATCCCCTGAAATCCTCTGCTGCTGGAAGTCCCACTGTGCCCGTGGCTCCTGCAGAGCTTCACTGTGGCCAGGCAGCCTTTCCAAGCCTGTATCCCACCTGCAGCATCCAGCTCCAAATGGGAACAAGCCCTGAATTTGTGGTCCCCAGCAGAGCAGCAGGTCCCAGGCCCTGGAGCCACCATTCCAGTAGATGGCATCAAAGACAGCTCGTTCCTCTGCAGGATCTGGCTCCAAGAGCTCTTTTCCCACAGTTCCACTCCCCACAGTCCCATTTCCCAACAACTCTGGAGCAGCTATTCCCTTAAAAAAAAAAAAAAAAGCAAGTTCCTCAAAAAAGATAATCTCTGCATTGCTTTTATTTTGCTTCAGCATTAAGTGATGTGTCCCATGTCACACACCAATGTGGTGCCCAGTTTTCCTCCCAGCAGTAGGGACTGGGTGCTTTTTGCCCACCTTTGGCCATTCAGCCATAATCTCACCTGAAAAATGCACTGAAAAATTAATTATAGACCTTCAGGTGCGGGTTTTGATGTCTGAATTTAGTTTACTTTATATTCATACGTGTAATTTTTGCATATGCCGTGCCCTGCATAATAGGGAGATTAAATCTTCCCTTTATTTATTTATAAACTGTGAAGAGACCTCATAGTTGCTGGAGGTCATTGATCTACCAGACATGAAGAAATCCCTATTCTTGACTCCAGCCTGTAGGATTTCCCACGACCAGCAGGTCTAGCACACCGTGAGACTTCAGCTGACACATCACATTGGAAAACCCAGTCACTGCCACACCACATCTTTATAACTTGATCACTGACTCACCATTATTTCTGATCTCTTTGGGACTATTCCAAAGTCAGGTTCCCTACATTTGCAGAAGGAGATCAGGTGTAGTGAGTGAGTAGAGGAGGAGGGAACATGAGTGTAGTTTTTACTTTTAAACTTAGACCCCTGTGACTTTTAAATGTAATGGTTGTAACATACCCTGCCCTTGGGAGGTGTATTTCAGCTGCCTCCCAATGCTTGCATTAGCCAGTAGACTTAGCAGGATTTTATGGATCTATTTTCAATTAAAAGGAAAGAGCTGGGATTTCTTCCCACTGGGTTTGTCTTCTGCTCTAAGTTCAGAAAGAGAAAAAAGAATTGCCTTCCCTTCTTTACTAGGCCACTTGTACTCTGGGCTTCAGTCTGCACCTACTCAAGGTGACTTTGGCTTCTTCAGGCTGGGATAGGCAGGATTTGGGCTGTTGGGTGAGGTTTGAGGGAGGCAGAGCGTGGCAGGCACAGGACAGTGTCCATGGCTGGAGGTCTTGCTGCAAAAGTCTGAAATCAAAGGATGGTTGGTCTGTCCCAGGCAGATTTTTGTTACATTCTGTACTCAAAAATCTTGTCTTACAGAGTAGATGTGACACAGCTTTGCTGGAGCTCCAGGAGAAAAGCAAATCTGCATAATGCATTTGTTTAATGGATTAGATCTGAAAACAGGATTAAGCCCTCCTGAGGGCTTTGAGGTGGCAAACAGAAAGCTCAGCCAGGCCAGTGGATGCTCCTGTGGTGTGGTCACGTTGCAGTGCTGGAAGTGCAGTTGGCACTGGTGGCACCTTTCAGAGGGTGCTGGTGCCTTGGTGCACCCCTGAGGCTGCAAGGGGCACTCAGGCTGATGCCCACCAGGGCCAGGGCCAGCTGGGACCCCCCAGGTGTGCCCCTGGCCTCCACCTCAGGTGGGAACAAACAGCACCCTCCAGGATGAGCAGTCCATCGATGCTGCTCTTAAAACATCCCTGCTGCAGAGTGGTGAGGGAGGGAATCATTACAGATTTAGCACATGGAATTTTAAGGCACAAACCTAGCCCAGAATGCTGGCAAATTTTCCAATACCAGCAGCTAAATCCCTTTCACAGGATGAAGCTGGACCATGTTTTCCAGGTGGGGTGTACACTCTGCTGCCCAGGGTCACACAGTGCTGTCGTGCCGGGGAGAAGTTTCTTTCCCAGGAAAAATAATGAAAAGTGCCAGTCACTTTGTTACTGGTTATCCTGTTCCCTGGGAATGAGTGAGCAGAGCCAGAGGAATAGGCATTACAGGGAGAAGGGGGAATAAAGGAGTGAAGCTGAAAGAAAACCAACTCGATGCTTTGCAGGAAGGGATCAGAGTGCCTGGGGCCATTCAGGTGTTAGCCTGGTTACAAGAGCTGGAAAGCTGAGAAGACTGAAAGGGGAGGTAGGAGGGACCTGTCCAGGTGACACTTTATAACTTAGAGATTTATCAGGCACCTCCAAGTCTACAAAAAATACAGTGTTAGTAATTTTGCTGGGAAGGGGTGGGTGTGCTCTCAGAATACTGCTGTGCAATGGCAAACCTTCTGTCCCAACATACTCCTCATTTGTAGTTTCAGGAAGGTTTACACAATAAAACACCTCACTCAATACCTGGGGACTTCACCCCAGGGACCAGTGCACAGCCCTTGGCTCTTCCAAGCTGACCCAGGAGACAGGGAGAGTTTGGCTTTGCCTGCCCTGAGGAATGAAGGAATAAATAAATAATCCTTCCCAGCCTGTGCAATTCACCATTTGTAGTCCTGCAACAACATCCTGCATTCTGGTTTTCAGAGCTGGGGGCAGGTGGGGATGGGTAGAGGGGGATCTTCCTCATCCCTGTTGGGAGGAGCATTGTCCCAAATATGGGGCAAAGTGTGTCTGATGGGAAAAGATAAAAGGAGCCTGTGCTCCACAGAAACCACGAGGAAGTTGTCCAACAGCAGCTCCAGTTTTGAGTTATCCTTGTGTAGTTACCACACTGTTGCCATATATAGATACAGATTTATATTTCTGTGTGTTTATATATAAGGCCAGAGGGGCTTGGGTTTTGCTGAGGCCATGAAAGGGCACCAAAGGTTTGGTGTCTGTTATTGGGCTCTCAGAAACATTTGGCTGCTGTTCCCTGGCTGACAGGGCTCACTTCCTGAGCTTCACAGATTTGGCCACTGGTTTTGGGGAAGTCTGGAAAAGTCATCTACTTGTTTCAGCATTTCCTGGCTGGAGTGCTGGGCATTGAGAAGATGCTGCTTTTCAACCTGTACAAGATGAGTTTAGCTGGTCATGACTTAGGACAAAATACAGAGCTTGAGATGATTCATCATGAGGGAAAAAGACCTCACTCCCCTCATCACCTGCTGTGAAGGACAGGCACACCATTAAAAGTTTTCTGTAAATGCTAATTACAATGGACTTAGCTAATGACTGATTGGTCTTTTTGATTGCATTAAGATTCAAAGTGTAATGAACTTAACTGAAGTATGGATTACAATCTTGTTCTAATTAAAACAAAAATGTGTAACACATATTGGCACGTATCAGAAAGAGTTTTAATGGCTGTTTGGGATCAAACTGTTGAAAATATTAATGTGTTGTCTAAAGCCTGCAGCACTTAATTAGATTCTTCATCCAAGTGGAATTCAAGTTGCTTCAAAGGATGCATCCAGATGCAAGAAAGGTGTTTTTTTGTGCTCTCAGAAGCAGAGTGAACATAGATCTGGATTGTTACTTCCATGCTACCCCTCCTTTGCCCTCCAGTTCTTAATCCTGATTTCCTCAGTTCCCTCCAACCCTGCAGCCTGTGGAAGAGAGGGGGACAACTTCTAATGCTGAGCTTTTTGCATATTTAATTGTTAAGCAAGAGGTACCATTTTCTGCCTTGTTTTTGGGCACAAACACTAGAGCTGGGAGTAGCTGTTACCTTGCAAGTGATGGACAGAGATTAAAAAACACACCTGGCTACCAGGAGCCACAGGGAAGAGGTGTTCAGGGTTGATGCAGCAGTGGTGGCCGAGCAAAGCTGGGACCAGAAAAGTGAAGCAGAGCTCAAGTTGAGATGTCAGGAATCCAGGGGGTCAGGAGTAAGCAGGGAAGGGCTCACAGCTCTTGCCTGGGCCGTGCTACAGCTCTGCCTCTCACCTTTGCAGATCAGGAGGAACTGACCTACTTTAATCCAACTTTTTAATGCTGGGTGAACAAGGGATTGGAAACAGGGTGTTCTCCCTGGAAAGCACTGGATTTAATTTCTTCCACTCTTTTGGCAGCACCTGTTTCTACACTTCTTTAAGACAAAGCACACAGCCCTTTCTTTTTCTCTGGATGCAGCCATTTGCTGTAGGTCGTGTTTCCACCCAGCTCCTACCAGAAGTGACACATTTGCCAAGTCAAGTCACTGCTTCTGAGGCCTCTCCAACCACCAAAAAAAGTATTTTCGAATATCTGTGATCCCTTTTCTCCCAGCTGTGACCTTCAGCTGTCTTCAGTAACCCTTCCTGGTTTTAAACCACCTGGAGGTCCGTGGGAGGGCACAGGGGAAATGCAGACTTACCTCTGAAGGGGAACAGGACCCCAAAACTACCAGCGAGCCATGGGCAATTAAGGCATTGACAAGCTGGTGCATCATTTCTGTAACTTTGGTGTCAGGGCTTGATTTTTGAGGAACAGCCCAGCAGATGTCAATGTACCAGGTGGCCCCACCATGGTCAGGGCAGACTTGCTGCTGGACACACAGCCCCTGGCTCCAGCAGGAGCTGGTGGAAGGGGTCTGCCTTCTAACCTGGCTTCCCCCCAACAGACAAACACATCTGTGGGAAGAACTGGGAATGTGCAGCTCCTTTCTGCTCTCCTGGCCTTGAGGAGCAGGGAAGAGGCTCTGTAAGAGCAGCAGTTGCTCGAGGGCAGGGCTGGGGAGGAAGATGTGTGAGCTCAGGAAGAGCGTGTGGTTATGAGTCAGGGTGTCAGCAGGCAGCGTGTGAGGTGACACTGCGACCAGTCTGAACCCAAGGCTTCCTGTCTTCACAGCATCTCATCTGGGTCACACCTGAAGCAAACCAAGCTCAGCCCAGCCACAAAGCAACACCTCACACCAACCCAGGACTGAGGTGTGGGACTTGTTGCAACAAGTGCAACCCTTCTGGTCTTGGTGCCACAGCACCTCCAGTGACACATCTGTAACTGGAGCCATACGGCTCCCCCCAGACTGTGACACAGCAGCATGTCAGTGTTTGTATGGCAGCTCTGGTCACCTCCCTCTACCCAAATCACTGCCTGAATGGCAAGTCTGGGATCATCCCAAACCCCCCTGACAGCACTGTACAGCTGCTGAGCCCTGCTGTGGCAATGACACGACATCTGTGAGTTTTGCACTTCCAGATAATCCCATTTTAGAGAGCCTTGACTGGCCATGTTAACCCAGTCAGTAGCTGATGTTTACTCAGTGTATCAAGTCCTTGACTGTGCAGGCCTGGGTGTGCCCTGCATTGATAGAGGGAGGAGATTTTACACTAGAATTTGGAGAATTTTGATTTAGGAATAAGGCTTGCCTGATGTCCAAGTCTGTGGTATGAGTTTACAAACAAGGCAGAGAGGGTTTGAGCCCAGTGAGGGCTGCATTGCAACCATCACCTCTGCAAAGAGAGGTACCCAACCCACTGAACAGAGAGGAGGTAAACCTAATGATGTGCCAAAGAGGTTGCCAGGAGCTGGAGGGACAGAAGATGCTGTAAGGTGAACTCATCAGCATAAGAAAATGTCACTCATGAGGCAGCACAGAGAGGAGGGAGCCTGCAGCCAAAAGGGGCCATGTCCAAGCAACTCAACAGCCTGAAAAAAAGATGAGTTAAGGAGAAGAATGGGCTGCCCAGGGCAGTGGTGGGGTCACCATCCCTGGAGGGGTTTAAAAGGATTTCAGGTGGGGCTTGGCAGTGCTGGGGCTGCACTCTTAGAGGATTTTTTCAACCTAAAAATGCTTCTTCGATTCTGAGGTGATTCAGTTTGAGTCAAGATAAAGACAGGACTTTGGGACACTGAGAAGCCTCAAATGCATGTGAGTCTGTCTCTGTGTGTATTCAAACAGGGATTATAACCCTGGGGAGAACAAGGGAAGGTAGCACAGGCACCTGAGAGCAGGAGGATGCTGCAGCTGAGCAGCCTGAATGAGATTTACTGAGAAAACTCCAGCTCTGTGTTCCTCCAAAAGGCACAGATTTTGCTCCTGAGGTTTCTGTGCCATTAATCTCGTTAAAGTGTTGAGATGAAGAGAGGTAAAGCAGGGTTAAAAAAAAAGATACTACAGATGCTACTTCATTGGCCCCAGCTAATTTTCATGCAGTTCTGGTTTCAGATAAAGAGCCTTCCCTGGGTTTTTGTAGGAGAACAGCAATGCAGGCTATTCAGAGGGTCATAATACATGGCTCTCCTGGCTAAAACCTCCTGCTTTCTCAACACACATCCTCAAGGAGCACAGCAGGGAGCAGGGATGTGCCTTCCACTGCTCTGCTGCCAGACTCAGTCTCTTCCAGTCACTTGCCTGGCTCCAGCTTCGGGGTAGACAGTGGGAGAAAAATTGAGTGAAGCCCTTGCTCACTAATTGTAATTTCTGCTGAGAACTAAGCAGGAGCAGGCAAATTTATTTGGTGTTATGGCTGTTTCAGGGAGTTATGGTGAACACTGAACCCTGCATGGATTCAGTAAGGGGCAAGAGTAAGGCTTTGTTAGAGCTGAGTGAATGCATCAGAGCTCCTCTGAAAACAGAGGAGCTGAGTAACATCTTCAAGTGTTTAACAGAACTGCAGCCAACCACGTATGGCTGCTTTCACAGATCCATAAACTAGATATTATAAAAGAGGAAAAGAAAAATAAAACAAAGGAAATCCACTTTAGCCGAGATAAACTGAACCTGGACACATTTGCAGACCCAAAAGAACAAGAGGCATCTCGCAGGCTAAATGAGCTCCTCGTTCCCAGGAGTGTCAAGTGTGATCATCTGTGAGACAGGAATGAGAGCCAATGTTTCTTTTAGTAAAAGGGTGAAATGAAATGTTATTTTTGAAAAGTTTACATGAAGTTAAGTGAGCAGGATAATCCCAGCCTCTTACAACAAACCTCTCACACTTGACAATGTACGCAAGAAGGGAGGTGTGAGCAGAGCTGTCCTCGTGTGTCCTGTGTTGTGTATCCCTAACTCATGATCAGCTAAACTCCTTTGGTAGAGTTTGGTGAGGAAAGGCAGCAGCTGGCCCCAAAACCCCAAACCCCATGGTGCCACCCATCCTCTCCCCAGACAGCTGGCTCAGCTGGATGGAGCTGTACAGGCATCGTGGTGGGCTGCACCAGCTCAGATCTGGCTGGTTTTATGGTGGTGTTTTGGTGCAAAGTGGAGCTGTAGGGCCAAGTGAGCTCTCCCACATCTGCTGACAGGTTGTTCTGGCCTTGTGCTGTGCCTGGGCTCTTGTGGCATCCTTTGTCCTCATCATCACCCCGATCCAGGTGGGATTTCCCTGCCCTGTGTGCAGCACCCTGATGGAGCTCCAGGGACAGCCGTGGCCAGTGAGCCGTGGGCACTGTCCTCCCTCACAGGATGGTCTGGGTTGGAAGGGACCCTAAAGATCATCTAATTCCACACCCTGCCACAGGCAGGGACACCTTCCATCACCCAGCTGGCTGTGTCAGGGGACACTGGCAGTGCCTGGGGGCGTTGGGAGGGCAGGTCCAGGCACCCCCAGCCAACGAGGCTGTGGAAGCTGTGGAAGGCAGCACTGGCTGTTGGCAGGGCTGTGGCAGCAAGCTGTGCCTTTCTGCACTGGCAGCCCTGAGATCTTCTCCAGAATTGCTTGTCTGCAGATAATGATGAATAGTCCCTTTATGCACAGTAACTGAGTAGTACTGGTGTTGCCTCCCTGAGAAAAATCAGCATCTCTCCTCGAAGGGATGGAATTATGCTCCTCTTGCCATACACAGGCCGTATAATTCACTGTAATTTCATTATCTCTGTGCACTCAGAACTACACCACATGGCTCTTCTGTAAGTGGTGAAGGTAAGAGGCTACACCAGCATGAATTTTCTTTAATAAGATTACACCATGATAATAGGCTACTAGAATAATTCAGCTTCTAATGGTTTTGTTCTTCTTGCTTCCACATGATCAAGGGCAATATGCATTAAAGCTGCAGAGGCTTTCTTAATCAGAAAGTAGTAAAGTATATATTTTTTCTAACAGCTGTAATATTCAAAGGGAATTTTTGTTTTTGTGGGAAATATGTATTTGGTGTTGCCATTTTCAAAGCTCTCTGCGTAAGCACGTGCAGGCCTGTGATCAAATTTCTGCAATATAGTGGTGGTGTTTTAGTGGGAAAAATCCAAGTGTTGAAACACAATGCAGCCAACCAAGCTGTCTGGAAGGGGATCAACCTTGTAATACTTTAATCTGATTTACAAAAAAAAAAAAAAAATAAAAAAAGAAGAAGAAGAAGTAGTAGTAGTAAAAATTATGAATTATTTCTTCATGCAGATGAGTTGCCTAACATCAGGCATTCAAATTAGGAAATGGTGGCTAGACTCCCCCGGGGCCTCAGTTTCCCTTTCAGTAAAACAAGTGAAAGAGTTGCTGGCACTTCCAGACCTGCCTCGGTGGGTTATCCCAGCTGGTTTGTGTTGCACCCTGGGAGCACCGAGAGATTTGGTTCCCTGATGTTTGTACAGCTCTCTGAGATCTTTAGGGAAACACCGCAGAATCTTATTTTACCGTTCCCAGAGGCAGCGCTGGGTTATGGCTGCCACCCAGATTATACCCAGTCCTTGGAGAGTGTGATTTTATCCACAATCCTACCTGGCACTGAAAGCTTCCAGCCCTCCCCAGTGGAGCTGGCTTGACCTCCAGTGCTATCTGAACCTGCTGTGCCATGTGCCAGCCTCCCTCCAATCCCCAAAATACAGTTTAACGTGGCCCTCTGTGAACAATGGCTCCTCAGTTAAACCCATATCAGCATCATTCCTCACACACGTGGGGAGTGTGGAGGCCCAGAGGCACACATCTGTTAATCAGGGCTGGGTGTCATTCTGCAATTCAGAGATGGTTTGTGCAGAAGGAAGCTGAGCTCTGCAATGAAAGAGTTTTGAGGTTTGCTCTGGAAAGACTCGTCACCACTTGTGACGTGCTTCCCCACCCCGTGGCCAGG
This sequence comes from Rhipidura dahli, assembly GCA_013399225.1. Classification (NCBI taxonomy): domain Eukaryota; kingdom Metazoa; phylum Chordata; class Aves; order Passeriformes; family Rhipiduridae; genus Rhipidura; species Rhipidura dahli. The sequence continues at coordinate 548,716 of VXAC01007219.1, read as the reverse complement.
TCTTTGTGGCTTGCACAGAGTCACCAAGAGGGCAGAATTCACACCAGCTGGTGAGTCGTGGCTGGAATTTGTCCCTTCTTTGAGGACCTCTCTGGATCCACCTGGGGAAAGGAGCGAGATAGATGTCCCTGCATCTCACAAAGCTTTGGAGTTATGTAAAGGATGAGGATTTGCAGCCGATGGTGTTTGCACTGGAATTGTTTGGTCTAAGGCTGCTCACCACTTGGGCATGGTGGTTTTCACCTGGGCATTGTGGTTTTCACCTGGGAATAGTAGCAGGAAACTTAATCCAGGTGGGAGTTCAGGTCCAGGGTTGGAAGGAGAGCAGCAGCATTTCAAGCACTGCCTTGCTCTGCTGGCTGGACGAAGGGTTGTATAACCCAGCACTGCAAAAATCATCAGCTCCTGAGCTCTGCCCGTGCTGGGTCTCTCCCTCCTTTTCCAGCAGAGGGGAAATAGCAGAATTTTTCCAGCTAGATGAGGCAGTGGAGTTGGGAAATGGGAAGGGATCAGGTGAGTTTTCCTCTGCGGTAGCAAAGGCTTTTCCTCACTGCTGTTAACCAGGGGGATTAAAGAGTGAGTTCTTCAGACACTCCTCTGCTGTCGACCCCGAGCTGAACCCTTGGGTTAGGAGCTGACTTCTCATTTGGGACTGACAGACTTGCAAGCTAAATCAGAGCCCAGATGGCTTCAAAAAGCCCGGAGTGCTCCAACCTGAGAGCAGCTCTTGCCACGCACGTTCCCATGCTCTTTCAACAGGCCGGGGCTGCTGTGCCAAGTGTGATTTCAGAGGAAGCTTGGAAAGAGAGTCCAGCCCCGTCTGTCATCCTTTTTTTTTCAGAGAACTTCTGGTGCCTTTGCCATGTGCAGAATAGCTGAGAGAAAGGGCTCTTACAAAGCTCGGAGCTGGGCTTCTGTGTGTCCTGCTTCCCTCCTTCCTAAGATGTGTTCTCTTCCTCCATGAGTCACCCCGTGGATGAGAATAAGAGACTTTTTTTTTTAAAGGGAAAAGAAGCCCAAACAGCAGAAGCTGGCTCTTCAGAGCGGCTGTGCCGTGGCCGTTTGTTGGCGGAGCTGGAAGCATCTGTCATCTTTATCCACGGGGGATAAAAAGCTCAGCCGAGGAGCTCCGGGCTGAATCGCTGCGCCGGGTGCCCGCCTGCCGCCCCTCGCCCAAGGTGGATGTGTTTCGGAGGAGGAGAAGTTTGCATGGATGAAAAAATGCTCAGTGCCTGCGGGTGAGGCGCAGACTGCGCCTGTTGGGCTGTTAAAATGTTTGCCTCGGGCAAAGGAGGGCTCTGGGCTGCGGGGTTTGCCTCGTTAGACATAAAACTGTGCCTGAGGAGTTAAACCTGTCCTGCCGTGGGGACACCTGTGTCTGGCCACATCCCAGGGAGGAATTTCTGCTCGGACATCAGCCTGAGAGGGGGTACTGGGGAGCTGGTGGCTCCTCCATGATGCTTTAGGACTCTAAACACTTCAAAAGTGGCTTTGCAGGTGTCCATCCAGCTTTGTCTCAGCACCCGGCTCCGTGTGCCAGGCAGGCACACCTTGGCTCTGAGCAGGCACCCCTGCTGCTGCTTCATCGAGCTGCGAGCTGGAAAACTTCTAATTAAAGCCAGATTATTGGTCTTGGCCCTTCTCGTTAGTGTTTTGATTTGGGGTTTTCTTTTTTAAGTCCCTTTAAGATGTCTGGATAGATGATATCAAGGTTAATTTGTTTGTGATGGAAGAAATGTGTTCACATGGTGGCTAAATGTTGTTGGAAAAGAGCAGAATTAATAGCTGCTCACTTAATCCTGATTAAACTGGCAGCTGGGAGATATTGATCAGTTGTGTTCACAGCAAACTATCCCTCTCTAATGCTCGGGGTAAACAAGCCTGGGACTGTGGTTACCTTAACCCTTCCCACATTAGCAGCCTCATGCACTGGGCAGGACCTGAACCAGCACATCCTCCTGCTCCCCAGCAGAAGGGCTTTGTCTGGGGTTAGCTCCAATATATTTGGGGTATAGCCAGGCTGGCTTTGCCCCAAAATCTCCTGGGATTGCAGAGCCCAGTCACCCAGGTCTGGGTGTTCCTTGGGAGCCCTCTCTGTTGGGGATCCTTGGTGGTCCCCAGCCCAGCCACTGCTGCAGCCATCACATGGGGTACTTGGAGCAGATCAGCGTTCCACAGAATCCAAAAAAGCTGCCCAGGGCATTAGCAGCAACTGATTTTAGGAGTTTAAATAAAAAATAGGGCTTGGCCAGAGCGGGCACCAGCTTGGACCTGACCCCCAGCTTTGCTGATGTTTCCAAATTCTGCCACTTCCATCGCTGTTGGTCATTTCTGACACACAACTTCTGGGGACAGATGGCAGGATAAACCCTTGCTCACTTCTCAGCCCACCTGTTTGATCGTGCTCTCACCCCCAAAGTCATAAACCAGAAGCAATTCTGAGGCTGCCAAGAGAGGGAAGGAGGCTCAAACAGCCTCAGCTTTCCTGCTCAGGCTTTATTACTCTCAGCAAACACACATTCCACATTCGAGGTTGTGCATTCTCAATGCAGCCACTGCCAGGCTGGCTCCAAACAACACAAATTGCTCTGGGTTAGGTCTGTATTCACTGTTCACAAGGTCACTGCATTTTTGTACCTCTGCCTGCTGCACTATGGTTGAGTTTGGCATATTTGCATTTGGATTTTCTTCATTCCAGCCTGGGCACGTACAGGTTCTCTCTGCTGGAAATACCTAGAACTGTGTTCAGCTTCCCAGGGAACACGTGGAACTGCTGGAGTGGATGAAGAGTAAAAGGAACAGCTTTCCAGAGGGCACTCAGAAATGTGCTTTTCTCAGGGAGATGAGTACTGCAGGGACTCAGTTTTATCCTTGCCAGAAATTCCATTTAGAAGAGCACAATTCCTGTTGGAGGTACCATAACTGTAGCCAGTACTGGACCTGGCCCAGAATTAATTCTTTGTGGTAGATCTTGGTACTGATCCACTGCTCAGGACTTCTGGAAAAGATCAGTGTTTCTTCTGTGAATGTCATATAAACTATTTTTCCATGGGCTGAGTAGGTGATGCGAAAGGGAATCCACCTCCCTGATACCTTGGGCAGCATTGCTCCCAAAACCCAGCAGCTGGCCATCCCCTCCTTGCTCTGCTTGTCCATCCTGGTGCTCTGCTCACCTCACACTTGATGGGATGAGGGTTCTTCACCCTGCCAGGTATCCAAAGGAAGGCATTTCCCCAGATGTCCCTCCTCACCTGGCAGATGCCAGCCTTGCAGGAGCGTGCATTGCATGCTGTAAGACAGGCCCTGTTACAATCACTGTCCTTGGGTAAGCAGGCTCAGGCTTCCTGTTCTCTCGTCACCCTTATTCCACCAAATGTTTGGTGCATCCACACAGTAGCTGACTCTCAGCCCACCCCTGTATCCTGTGTGCTCCAGCCTGGATGAGGGATTCACTCCAGGGTGCAGATCAGCCTTTACCAAGCGTTCTCCTGCTGCCCACAGGGCCAGCTCATCCTTCTCACATCCAAGTTTACGAGGCACAAAGCCATGGCAGATGAAACCCATCTGCCCTAGGTGAGTGGAGTTAAGCTGTTTTACAGCTGAGGGAGCAGGCATAAATCAAAATGGGGAAATGGATGGAGTGCTGGCTTTATTGTAGGGGCTGTTGCTCTCTTTTTCACACGGGCAGGAGCATTGCTGCTCTGAGCTTGCAGTTCAGTTGTACCTCCAGGCTTCAGTGCCCTTCCTGCACTCCCTGGGGTCGATGGCATCGCTCAGCTCTCCTTTGGGCACGGTTTTAACTCCCAGAAACCACCGTGTTTGCAAAGGCTCCTCCTGCCACTCCCCAGGGTGCTCGACTCCTGCGAGCGATCCTTTGGCATATTTGCATTTGGATTTTCTTCATTCCAGCCTGGGCACCCAGGGGTTCTCTCTGCTGGCTGCTCTCAGCCACTGGGCCCACTCAGCACTGACCACAGCATTTTTGTGTTTTGTAGAATTCTTTCAAGTCCCAGGGAGGTGCCAGGTGAGCAGTGGGAGTGTGTGACGGCATCCAGAGGGATTTCACACCTCGCTCTCATCAGAACCTCTGGGCCATGAACAAGAGGCTGCATTTTTTTTTTCATAACCCCCTGCCAAACCTTGGTCCTTTCTTCCACCCTCCATATGCTGCCTTGTTGGCCTGGACAGCCATCTCTTAATCTAAGTCTGTCTGGGGAGAGCCAGTTAGTAAAACATCCTTAATTAACCTTACTGGGTTCATCCTGAGAGCAAACCGGGCTCACTGAGGTGCTGCTAGGCTTGTGTCAGCAGCTGTTGTCATTTGTAAGAGAGAAGGCACAGGTGGTGTTTGCTCCTCAGAAGGTGGGATTTGATGGGGGTTTGATGTGCCTCCCAGTGCTGCTGGAGGAGGCTGTGGATCTCCCATATCTCTGTCTTCTTCTTGTCTTTTGATTTGCCAGAGCCTTGCAGTGGCTCATTGTGTCTCTTTCTCGCTCAGGTAAAAGCTGAGCCAGCTGAAGCTGCAGCACTGGAGGCAAAATTGTTTTGCTATTCAGAAGCAAAAAACGGTGGAATTTTGGGGTCATTCCTCAACAGCCCATTTCCCTTGAATAGGACAAGAGACTCTACTCATAGGTTACTTACCCCAAACAGCTTCCATGTGGGAAATCTTCCCCTCTTCTGGGACAGAAACAGGGATGGGAGATGGAAGGGTTTGGCCAAGTGATTTGGACAAATAAAGGAATACATGGGTCAGTGGGTAAATAGGTGATTATTTTAACATCTGAGGCAAAGAGAAATGGTCCCTTCCTTTATTATTATTCCTGCAGACGTGGAGCAGAAGACTCTTCATTGTTAAGTTAGCAGACTCAAGGTAGGTGCTGATTCCAGCTTATGTTTGGAAAATTCTAGTGGAGCCAACAGAGTGGATTCATTCACAGTAAATGAGACCTAAGACAGTGGAAGGTTCTGGGTGAATTATCCATCAGGTGGGGTAATGCTTTTGAGGGAGAATGAAGAGGCTCCTGCCATGATTCCTGAAGTCAATGCATTATTTTTGACTCCTCTCTGCTGCTCCCTCCCCTGCCTGGAGGGACGTGTGTTTCAGGGCCCTTCAGAGAAAGCAGCTCTGTCTTTCCTGTTTGCGTTTCCCCGTCCCCGTCTCGCAGCTCGGTATCACTGATAGGATGACAGAACGTGTGCAGTGCACACAACTATTAAAAACGTAGCTCAGATGGTGCTGATGGGAGGCTGACATCTCCTGAATAATTTATTTTAACTGGTAAGATTTGTAATGCTTAAGCAGTAGCAGCACTCTTCATTTTAACTCTTTCCGAGGCGGCTGCTTGTTGTGATTCTCTTGTTTGGGCAAGAAGTGGCTCAGCCTGTTCAAGGCCAAAACCAAAGCTGCCACCTCCCTCAGGGACAGTCAGACTGCTGGTCGTGGTCCCTTGGAGGCTGGAGAACTCCAGAAGAACTCCAAAAGGAAGCTGGAGGTGTTGGAAGAAGCAGTCACAGTTGGGTTGCCCCTGCCTTGGGAACAGGGAGCTTTTCCTAGGGTGGAGGATTGAAACAGGCTGTAATTACTGGCTGCAAAGTATTTACAGTAAGCAAGGAATGCCTGGCTACCTTTAATTCCTGGCAGCAGCTCCTTTCCTTGGGGCAGTGAGTACCTGCTCTGAGGAGTGGCTGCTGGCATCCCCCTTGTCCAGGGGGAAGGACCCGATGTGTTGCTGGGCCAGGAGTTTGCACAGGGTCTTTTCCAGGCTTAACAATCCTGTGATTCCATGGGTATGGCTGGAAAGGAGTCAGGGCCATTGCTTTTTTTGTAAACATGTAGTAGAAACTTTGTGCAGGGAACATCCTTGCACACAAGCCAAAAACCTGAATTTCTAAATTTATGCTGGCAGAAATGCAACCACGAGAGGGGCTTATCAGTTGAATTCTTGGTGTCAGTGTTAGAAAGGCTAAGATCATTTCTGTGATGATCATCTAAGAAGGCTCTTCCTCCCTCTTTTTTATCATTATTCATAGACAGGCAAATTCTGCTCTCAGCTGCAAGGAAGCAATTCCCACTCAAGTCAAAGGAAGCTGCTCAGAGAGACCAAGGTTTATCCCATACTTTACAGACAAATTTATCACTGAAATTGCTGTGCCCACACCACGGGGCTGCTTCAGCCCAAAGGGGCTCAGTGCTGACTCACAAACAACTCCTCCCTAATTTCTCTCACTCTTCTTCCTCTTGTTGCTGGTTGTGTTCCATGCAGGGTTGTTCTGCCTTTCATTCTTCCTCCAGGTCCCTCCCAAAACTGGGTTTAACAGCTAAGGAAAGACAGAGTCCGTCCTTAAGGGATGCAAAATCCATGTTGGTGAGAGGGAATGGGGAGACAGAAATCCTGGTATTTCTGGTTTACAGATGAGGTCCTGCAATGCAGAAGGTCAAACTCTGATGTTCTTGAAGTGAATGCCAAAATCCATTTATGGCTCCTAGCCAGCCAGGGCATCATCCCACACTCTTTGTGACTGATCCATCCCCCTTTTGGCCACAGATTCATCCATCACCCTGAACCTTCTCCCTGCCTAATCTTGGAGGGACTGGAAACACCTCACTCTTCTGTGTCTGCTCTTCCCTTAATGAAGTTCTGGGGTGCTCACACAAAGGAGCAAGGTGTTATTCTCATTTTTCAGTTGTGAAAACCAAGAAAGGCCAAGTGATATACCCGGGGTCACACACCAGTGTCAGAAGCAAAAGTGGGTTCTCCATGTCCTCTGTTACTTCCCAGCCTCTCTCATAAATCCAAAGAGCAATAAAATGAAACAAAGGTTCATAGCAAGAAAAATTGGATTGGAACCTGCAGCAGCCCAAGATCAACTGTGGAGTCCCTGTGGCTCAGTAGAAGCCCTGGAATTCTATCTCCTCTGCAAAACTGAAGTATTTTTACATAACTAAATTCCAAGAAAAAATTAAATCCTTATTAATTATCAAGACAGGAACTAGTAGGAGAGAAGAGCCAGAGTCTTTAGGTCAGATTCATCTGAATCCATCACCTAGCAAAAACTTATATTACAAATAAATACACCCTAGAAAGTAGTCAAACAAAATTTTCCTATTAAAACAAGTTGTCTTCCTGCTTTATGTATCATTTTAAAGGAAGGTAATTGAATACAAATTTTCCCCATCTACAGAGAAATAGACATCCAAATGCTTGTATGTGTCTGTGAGTATCTGTGTTCTGGGGATAGTGCTGACATCTGTGTAGGGCATGTTGGGCTGAGTCTGACTGACTTCAATAGCTGTTGGAGTGGAAACCAGCACTGATGTCCAACCTGGGGAAAATTCTCCTCAATTCCAGTTTCTTTGTGCATTAGCAATTGCTTTCAAATGTTTGAAACTCAACAGCGGTTGCCAAAATCTGCGTTGCCTCCCAAGGAAAAGCTCTTAATTTCTTCATGTTTAGAGGCCAAATATGTGGCTAGACTGAGCTTGATGATAGCTAAGGTTTGGGTTTGGGCAGATTGTGAGTCCATGCACAGTTAGTGCCTGGAATATGCACACAGCTGGGACCGTGCTGGGGCTGTGTCTGTGGAAATGTAAAAATATTACTCTTAAAAAGAAGTTAATCTTTCCCACATTTCCTGCTATGGTTAGAGGTGATGTTCTCATTGTTTTGTTCTCAGCTGTCTCGATGCTTTGAGTCTTCCTGCCCGAAAGTCTCTTCTTGCAGTCACTTTGCAGCCTCATGTGTTAGGTACACATGAAAAATGGTTGGTTGAGTAAGAGGTTTCTTGGTTTCAACCAGAAAAGAAGTACGTGAAGTCACTAGAAAGTCACTTACATGAAGAAGAGCTCATGTACACTGTAAAATCAGCCACTTATAACAGGCCTGGCTGTGAGCAGAAGCAAATTGGTTGATTTTAAGGCTTCTTGTTTTAATGCCCATGAAATACAGGTGCCCATATGCACCCCACTGGCTCTGCCAGCTTCCCACTGCCTGTTTTACAGCACAGGGTGCAGGCTCAGGACCACATAAAGTTGTCAAATGCAGGAGGATGTTTTCTGCAGCCCTGTCCCTGCAGCAGCAAAGAATATTGCATTGCTTCAAAACTGCAAAGGAGAGGGTTATAAAATTATTGTGCCTGTAAATTCCAGATGCAAACCATATGATTGCAAAGCCCTGCTCCCCGTCCTTGTTTAAAATGACTCTCTCCTAAGCCTCCTCAACATCTGCCTGGCCTGGAAGTGCAGTTTTCCCTGTGCTCAGTCACACGCTCAGTGAACACCTTGTGCTGGGACTAAAAGGTCTTTAAAAAAAAAAACCCCAAACCACTGTGCAACTGATGAAGTGTTTGCTTAGGATTAGGTGCCGTGGTTAATACAAGCATTAAAAAAATGTCTCTGGCCACTGTCCTGTGTCACAGCGGCCTCATATTTCCCCTCCTGTGGAGACGGATGTACATCTGGTTGGAGTGGCTTTTGTCCTGTTCCCTGGCCACAAAAGAAGAAGGAACACTGGGATGTGTTCTAAGGATGGAAAGTTATGCAGCAGTGCTAAATATATCAGCCTTCCTTGGACCTGGGCTTAGCAAGACAGGCAGTTCCAGCAGCACTTCCAGCACAAGAGGCAAGGCTGCTGGGGGTTTTGTTGAGGAGCAGGGAGGTGCATCCACGTGTCAGGATGGTGGATCCAGGAGGGATGGAGCGCAGGGCTGCCCTTGGGAAGCTGCCTCTGGCGGCTGGGCCCAGCCCCTGCCAGCCCTTGGATGTGTCTCCTCTTCCCCAGAGCGATCGAGTTACACGCCTCAAGCTCTGCCATAGTAGCAGAGGAAGGGGAGAGCACAAAGGTTATGGAAAACAAAGCATTAATTTTCTTGACCAGCTGCGTTACAGGCGAAGCGCGGCTTTATTTATACCCACGGCGTAGCGTCCATAAATCAGGGCTGCTCTCCAGCAAGGCATTTAATGAGAACTATTAAATGATATCATGATGTACTCATTGTTACCCTCTGATAAAATCCAACCCTCCCTCCAAGGAGCAGGACTCTTGAGCTGTAGCTTTTCGTGGGGGAAAGCAAAGCCCTCAGCAGCCTCAGGTGAGTTCTGCAAACCCCTCTGGGCAGATCGTGCCAGGAGGATCCTGAGCATGGAGCCTTCTCACGGGTTTCCATTAGGGACACGGGCTGCTGGCATGAACAGCCCTTGGGTTTGTGTAAGGCCTTTTGTAGAGAAAATAACCTGATCTGATCTGTCCTTGACATCTGCCAGAGTAAATCACAGCGTTGCTGTGGAGGTGGGTGCTGCTGCCCGGGCATAAATGATGCTGGACCCCTGCCCGTGGTGCACGAGGAATCATGGAATGGTTTGGGCTGCAAGGGGCCTTAAAGTTAATCTCATTGAACCCCCTGCCATGGGCAAAGACACCTTCCACTAGCCCAGGTTGCCCAGGGCCTGGAGCAGAAAGGCAGAGCCTGCTTGTGTCCCACCCTTGTCTTGGTTGGAGTTGAAGCCAAAGGGACCATGCCCCATGCATCGTGGCATCCTGGAGGCTCCTTGCACCCCTGGGGCTGTGTGGGTGACCCTGGGGCTTGTCCCCACGTGGTGAGGGGGGGTACAGGTCCCTCTGCAGCCCTCTGGACCTTCCCCCAGATTTTCAGGCCAGAAGGACTGGATCTGATGGCTGCACAGAGCCCCGTGAGGCTCCTTTGTCACGGGCATAGCCAAGCACTAAAATCACAGGGATGGCTAATTTATGTGAGAAGGTTTTCTCTGAATCAGTGGGGAGGACGTTGTGCCCCTCTCCAAGTGCTTAATTGCTAATCAGAGGCTGGATTCAGCAGCTCCCATTCTCTGGAGCTTTCTGTCTCCATCAATAAAACTGGAGAGGTTCTTGCTTTACAACAGAGATGTTTATCTTGCCCGAAGTTGTGGGAAGCTGTAGGAGGCTGTCCTTTCTTACTGCGGAGCTCTAATGGGGTAAACAGTTGCTGTTATTTAGTTTCCAGCCAGATTTTTGGTTTTTTGAATGGGGACTGGGAGGAGGATTCCTTAATTAATCCTTTGGGAAAGGGGTTGGGACTCTGGCTTGTTGTTCAGGGTTTGTATCTAACTTGCATCTATCTCCCAGATGCAGAGTAGTGGAACCCAGGTCCAAATGTCACCTCGTGTTTCTGCATCCCTCTGATGGGTAATTTTTCTTCCTCCTTCAAGCCACCTGCCCCTTGCTCTGGGATGAAACTAGATGGTCTTCAAGGTCCCTTCCAACCCAAACCATTCCACGGTTCTATGATTCTTTTTCCCCTGAAAGAAGGAAGTGCCCTTTCCTGGGGAGGAAACAGCTGTGTGTGAATGGCAGTATGGTTTAACATTGACTGGCTAATTATTGAATTCAAATATAAGCAATCATAAAACCCACAGAGTACTGCATATGTGATGAGCTGCTCAAGCAACTTATACCAAGCATATGTGGTATTCTTAAATGTTCATTACTTTCTCAGGACATGCCCATTTGCAGGGACTTCAGACAACTCCAGGCTGCCTTGCTGTTTTTTCCATCCATGTGAGAGTATGAAATGTGAGTGAGGTGCATAAACAGGTCTGGAGGAAGGTTCTCCATTAGGTGCAGGTAGTAATTTATGGTGGGAAAGCAACAGGCAATTAAACTCTTTACATTGCTGAGCATTAATGTATAGCACTGTAAAGTAGCACATTTCCTTTAATGTTTTACTCAGTGAAGTCTCCCTCTTTATGATCTGGTAAAGCCCTTTCCACACAAGACCTTGGGTGGCTTGTTTCAAAAAAGTTCTTTATATATATTCTACTTACATAGCACTCACACACACCAAGCCACTGCTTCATTTTGGACTGAGAAAAAACAGCAGAGGATTGATCAGCTCTCCACAGATTGCTCTGTGCTGCCTTGAATGCAACTGGAAGGAGATTAGGTTATTGTTGGGTTGTTTTGAACTCCATAGACAAATATCTCCACCCTGAAATGCCTTTAGAATTTAGCAATATGTGCAGACCACAGGCTTGGCTGTCCCACCTCCAGTGCAAAGTAGACCTTTGAAGTATTTTAAGTAGTAGATTTTCTCAAAGGTATCGAGCATGGTATGTAAATAAACTTCATTTAAGCCAGGTTGGGTTACAGAAGCACAGCTAAAGCCAGTATTATGGGCTGTTCATTATGGGCTGTTCATTCTACAAAGGATCAGTCCTCAATTGATGCTGATGCAAAGGGAGGAAACTGGTCTCTACCACAATGCTCAGATAAAAGCAAATAGTGCAGATACCAAGAAGGTCAAGCAGTTACCATGCCACTGCTGTTGTTTGCTTGGGGTTTTTCCTCCTCTGTTCTAAAGCTGTAAGTATTTTTTACTGATTACATGGTTAAGAAATGTCCCGAGTTCAGTCTGATCCTATGAAATGGGAAAGCCTTGCCACCTACACTGGAGGTGGAGAAGCCCCTGGGCATCCCTTTCATTCCCAACCCACTTGGGCACCCTGCAGAGCCTGATCCTTGGCTTCTGGGTCTTGGAGCTCATGAAGAGCTGACTCAGAAACCATCTCAGCCCTACGAGGGTGAATGTGGCACGGTCTGAAAGCAGCAGTGCTGCCTGGTGCTGTTCTCAGTGTGCCAGGTGTGGTACAAACTCATCCTGCTGGATGGTTTTGCTCTTCCAGGCTGTGGTTTGCACGTGTGATAACAGCCAGCAATAAACTCCCATGGGAAATGTCCAGTCAGTCCCACAAAAACTAATTTATAGAAGCTGTTTGGAGGTGGCTATAGTATTTAATAACCATAGTATTTATGAAAGTGGCAGCCAGGGACCAGCAGAGAAAATGATGCTGGAGGATGTGCAAGTCAGCACAGGATACAGACCAAACCTGTGCAACTCCCTGAACTGAAACCAAGCATCCCAAATGCTTTACTGCCCAAACCCAAGAATCCATCACTCGGTTGTTGCAAATTTGGGATTACCTATTTGACAGCAAAATCCCCGTTGATGTGACTGGGACTTGGTGTTTGACCAAACTCTTGGAAGACTTCAGCCGGGGGTTGGCTCTGAGTGTGTGCTGAGCACACGGCAAGTGAGACACACGAGCAGCCTCCGTCCGAGGAGCTGGAGCTCAGAGCTGGAGCTCAGAGCTGGAGCTCAGAGCTGGAAGGAAGCAGGTACAAACCTTGGCCTGCTCCCCGTGTCCAAGCAGAGGGCTGAGTGCCAGGAGTGCAGGGCTCTAATCCCTACACCAGCAATGTTAGCTCAGCGCACTTTCCATAATCCATTCTTAAGCACGAGCCTAGATGTGGTTTGACACCTTGAAAAATGCGCTCGCTGGCTTCCCTCCCGCATCCTGCCTGGGAGGAGGAGAGCCAGGAGGAGGAGGAAGAGGCTGCAGCCATCCCTGCTGCCTCCCTGCAGCACTCTGGTTTCCAGGGCAGCGGTGCTGCACGTTTCCTGCAGTGCTTCCAAGGAGCCTGGGATCCTTGGAATCGCGGTCCGTAAACGCTGCGCGTCCTCATCCTTTGAACAGCTTCCCACCTTTGTGAGCCTAATCTGCAGAGGACATCCTGCCTTCCTCTGCAGGGAGGCAGCCTGGCCTGAGGTCCCCATTGCCTGTTAAAAAATAGAAGGGATCCAGTGTGGGCTGCCTGTTGCTGTTCAATACAGAACTGCATTGTTTTCTGCTGGATTTAGGCTCTTAGTCCCCAGCGACCCTATTCAGTATCCCAGAGGCTGCAAGCACATGGCACAAGGTTTCCTTCATTACTTGCTCAACAGCTCAGCAGATCTGGGTTTTTTTGTGAAACAAAGCAAAAAAAGCAAAGCTGATCAGCTCCATCACTTCAGGGAATCATGGAATAGTTTGGATAGGAAGGGACCTCAAAGCCCATCTTGTTCCAGCCCCTGCCATGGGCAGGGACACCTTCCACTGTCCCAAGTTGCTCCAAGCCCCGTCCAACCTGGCCTTGAACACTTCCAGACATTTGTAATATATCTCCCAGGCAAATGAAGTCTCATTTCCTCAGCACTGTGGTCATGCAAGGGAAAGCAGGCAGACATTCAGGCCATGCAAACTTCCAAAGAGAAGATTAGGAAGGTCTCATGTGGCTTAACCAAACGAACCACAATTTGGAATAACTGGCAAAGTATCTACTTCAGAAAGGGCAGGAGTTTCTGAGGAGCAGGGCTGAGTTGTTTGGGTGGGCTCTGCAGGCTCAGGTGACTCTGAGCCCTTCCAGAGGGCATAAATCATGTACTGACTCAAAGCTGAGGCACAGCTTCTGGGGTTTAGCCCAAATATATATTCTTTTTTATTATATCAAGTCAGCATGAGCACATTTAGAAGCAGGTGGGTTCCTGACATCCTTGAGTGAGGTTGGATGTAATATTCCTATCTGGAATCTGGTCTGGGAAGAGAAGTCAGGCAGACCCCAGGCCGTTGCCTTGTCCAGGCTGGACAACTGTGCAGACAAAAATATAAATTGTGCCCGAATTTTCCAGTGTAGGTGCTTTTTTGGCTTCCCACGTGAGAAAGGTTTTGGAGCAGGGTGGTGCTGGTTCCCAACACGTGTGTGAGTTGGCTGTTCCTGCCCTTTGGAAGGAGAACTGGCTGCACGTCTGTCTGCTTGGGTTTCCTGGGAGTGGCACAGATAGCTCATAGTTTCATTCTCATTTAAAATTAAAGCTGATTTAGTGAGCAGCATCTGGAGACAAATATTATTCTCCTTAGGGTAGCTCAAATTCTTCTTTGGTGAGAAACAGTCTTTAAAAGCTGTAACTTGGATTGTCTTGTCTCAAGGGCTGCATTATCAGTGCCAATCTGGCCTAATACTTTTTAAATCAAACTTCTCCAAAATTTGAAACCTGAAATTAAGACTTCTTTCTTTTATAATCTGCAAAGCTCCTTTCTTGCTAGAATCTGCATCTGCCAGGGTTCTGTGACTTAAATCTCCATGAGATGCTTTGCAAATGCAGAAGCCAGCATTCATTTTCCACCTTTCATAGGGATTTTATAAGTGATGTATCAAAGGAAAGCAATGAAATATTTTCTTAGGTTAAGGTCTTTAAAAGTACCTAACAGAGTAGGATGTCTGAGCACCACTGAGCTTTACATTCAACCCTTGAAATTAATCTTTCTCACTCTTGTGTAATATTAAATCTGATTAATAGCTAATGCATCAGCTCCATTTAAGATGCACATCTGTTTGTGTGTGTGTGTGTGTGCACAAAGGAAATATTTATGTCCAAATTCTTTCTCAGGGGCGTTTAAAATTATTTTCTACTGAATTGAGTAAGGTCATCTGGCAAAGCCAAGCAGGTCATCAATAATTAATCCAAGCAGGCAGAGCTGAGTCTCAGGGTGCTTGCAAACACCCTGTTAGACTGGATGGTTTGGCAGAGCAGGGGCAATTCTCAGATTTTCTCAGAAAACAAGCAAATGTGCGTTTAACTTTTGAGGGGGAGAGGGAGGCTTTGCTTTTATGGGAAACAGCTGTGCTGTGCTTGCACTGCAGCACTTGGTGCATCCACATGTGCAGTCAGATCCCAGCCTGGGGGTCATTGCACTTCCACCACCCTGCCTGGCATCCAGGGCTCCTTGCTACCATGTGCTCACAGGCTGCAGGAACACAGGGGGTTGGGTTTATCTCACTAAACTTTGTCTAAACTTTATTTAAAGTTAGACAGATTCTTTACACCTAACTCTGGCTGCCCAAGAACTGGCTCTGGGGTATGAGCTTGTCATCTGGTTTAAATAGAGTCAGTAGGGAAAAGAATCATCTCTTCCAGAGGTTATTTCCTATCCAGACTTGTTATCTAAGAAACTGGGATGAACATGGGATGAATAAGAAGGGGGGAAAAAGCTGGTGAAGGATCTGGAGCACGAATCTGATGAGGAGCAGCCGAGGGAGCTGGGAAAGGGGCTCAGCCTGGAGCAAAGGAGGCTCAGGGGGGACCTTGTGGCTCTGCACAGCTCCCTGACAGGAGGGGACAGCCGGGGGGGATCGGGCTCTGCTGCCAGGGAACAGGGACAGGAGGAGAGGGAACGGCCTCAGGCTGGAGCAGGTTGGACATCCAGGGCAGTGGTGGAATCCCCATCCCCAAAGGGATTTAAGGGACCTGTAGATGTGGCACCTGGGGACATGGGTCAGTGGTGGCCTGGCAATGCTGGGGGAACAGTGGGACTCAGTGATCTCAGAGGCCTTTTCAATCTAAGCAGTTCTATGGTTCTGTGTGTACTTTTCCCTTTCCCCACAGAGGGACCTGTCTGTCCTGAGCAGGAGGCTCCTGAAGAGGTTCAGGTGACCAGCCTTGGCAGAGCATCTTGTTTTTGGACAGACAGCTCTGGGTGAAATGGGTCTGGGCCAGCCTGATGGGAAACCCCAGGTGACTGAGGGTGAACGTGCACCTCTGGCTGTTCTGGCTGGCCTAACAGAGTAGGCTGAACAAATATTACCAGTGAACTCCATCACTGCATCAGATGGATTGAAATGGTTTCCATGGGGCTGAGGATGGCAGTGCCTGCTGCAGTAACTCCCTTCCACCTGTGTCTTCTCAGGAGTCAAACCCAATATCCATCACCCAGCATGGAGCCAGGCTTCTGAGCCATGCTGGCTTCACCTTTGGATTCAGGATTGGGTATGACCACAGCAGCTCAGAGCCCACAAGATACCTGGGTTATGGGCAGAGAAGAAAGGACCAGAGCCCCTTGAGGCAGAAAGGGCTGGTTGGGTGTCCCCCCATCCTGTGCCCACCAGGCTCCAGCTCTCCCTGCCTTACCAGCTGTTCCCAGGACACGTGTGCAGCTGTTTTGGGACAGGCAGGCTGGGAACCAGTCCAAAGCCAGATCAGGCATGTGTGCTGCTCCCTCTCCTCCACCATAACACTGGTATGCACACTTTTAATGCCTGGCCCCTGCTGAACTGCTCTGGCTGTGCAGGATGAGAGAGCTCTGCAGTTTTGACAGGAAAATTGCTGCCCAGATGCCAGAACACCAGTGCTCTGCTTGTTTAAATATTTGTTCAAACCAGCTTGACTTTCCAGTGCGTTTTTCCATGAGCGATTTTGGAGGTAGGGGAAAGAAGTCAGTACTAATAAAGTCTCATGCTCTGGTGTAATGACTTGGGAGCATTTAGCCAGGAGTACCCTCTGTCCCAGCAGCAGTGCTTCCCATCACGTCTCCCCATCACCATCCTGCCTTCCTTCGTGCCTGTTTCTTACTGTATGGATCTTTATATGTCCTCTCCACAGGCTTGGAGGACTTTTAATCTCCTGAGCTTTTAATCTGGCATGTTCACATGTGCTGGGTTTCCTGAGAGAGAAAATAAATAGGGATGGGTGGAGGAGAACAGCTGCCGTCATCCGCTTCCTCAGCATGGTGTGTTCAGAGACTGGAGGGTGCCCTGCATCCTGCAGAGGTGCCAGGAGCTGGGCTTGTGCAAGGGTTAATTTGCAGTCACCACGAGTAAATGTCGTGCCTGTGGAGGGTGGTGTGGGAAATGCTTGTGCTGACTCTCTCCCGAGCTTTGTAGGTGATACCCATGGAATTTTTCTCCTGCCAGCCTCCTGATCTGTTCTCTCACCTCTGCTCCTTTAACTTCTATACTTGGACAAAGTCCCAGTTGCTCTCCCTGAACCTCTTCATACCTGTGGTTACAATCCCCATTTCCAACCTATTCCTTGCTTCCCAAAGTGATGTCCTGCACCAAATCTTGGCAGTTGAAAAAAAAACCTGGTGGAGAACCTGGTAGAGCAGAGTGCAGCAGGGACACCAAGCGCTCCTCATGCACCTCTTCTAGCCCTACCCCTGCTCTCAGCAGCCTCTTCTAAGCAGTTGTTTCTGGAATTGTGTATTAGAGGCCTTTGGTTAGGGCATCTCCATGCAGCCAGCTGATTAGAAAAAAATCCAAATTCCAATTAAACAACAATTCCAGCTAAATTTTCAGCACATGTATGTTTGAAAAGTACAATGTTCACCCCAAGAAACATCTTGAAATGGAGCAACCTGGGACAGTGGAAGGTGTCCCTGCCCATGGAACAAGATCATCTTTAAGGTCCTTTCTAACACAAGCCATTCTATGATTCTGTGATTTCTAGCATTTAGCAATTTTTATTTTTAGGTAAACTGTGAAGAAAGATAACTCCCTGTGCCCTCAATACTTTCTACATGTTGAGATATATTGCCTGGAGAAGTGTTGTACTTAAGCTGATTTATTCTGCTCAGTTAAAACTGCAGCAGTTTAACATAAATGGGAACAATTAAGTCACAAGCCCACAGACTTCCTTCAGGTGTTAGCAAACAATTTGGCTGTAATTTCTACCCGTTTGTGGATGCTTGAATTTAAATGAGTCACAATTAAACACAATTAGTGGCATGTGAAGTTCTGGGAGGCAAGAGAAGAGCAGTGGAGGATGCTGGTTTGCTCTGACACCGGTTTGCTTTGCTTGGAGCTCTCCAAAATCCAGTTTTTTAACCACAAAAGCCTCTCTTCCTATTCTGGGGAGAGCTGTCCGTGACATGAGGGGGTTCCCTGGAGTTCTGGGAGCTGCTCCAGCCCCAGGTGCTGTTTCTGACTTTGGTGCAGGTTTGTCTCTCATTGTATGATCAGGACCTGTCACTCACTGTGATTTATCTGGGCTTTCAGTGCCAAACTGATTAAATTGCATGTTTCACAAATAAAAAAGAGAGTTTCACTCATGGCACCAGGTCTAATTATTACATCTGTCC
Source organism: Rhipidura dahli (assembly GCA_013399225.1). Lineage (NCBI taxonomy): Eukaryota > Metazoa > Chordata > Aves > Passeriformes > Rhipiduridae > Rhipidura > Rhipidura dahli. The sequence goes on along the minus strand of VXAC01007219.1, from coordinate 530,991 downwards.
AAATCAACCAGCAAAGGTTGCAGTGTCTGTTTGCATTCCTCATAAAGAAGACCTTGTTAAACCCAGTCTCACATATTTTACAGCCATGGTAAGAGCCCCTGAAGAATGTGCTGCCAGGAGAAATGGTCTCAGGCTTTGTTTATCTCATTTTGTGGAGCAGGGGTTGGTGCTGTTTATGCAGGGAGTTCGTGGGAAGCCTGAGTGGTGACACAGAGGTGCCTTGGTCAGACAGAGGGTGGGGTTTGCTGTGTGACAGAAAGTGGTGCTGCTGGGGAGCTCAGTGGGGCAGCAGCATTGGGATCAGCTTTGCCAAAGGACTGCAGCTCTCTGGCACTGGAATGTGGGCCCATTTGTCTTTTTCAGATTCACTTTGGTGCCTTGCTTTGGCCCTGCTCAGCGTTTTCCCTACCCACCCTGGTTTCTACAGGGCTGTGTAAAAGCTGATTTTAACCTGTGATACTGATCAGGGGTCAACCAATCCCCATCTGCTCTCCCTCTCCAAGTTTAAGCAGGTCTCAGGTTGAGCTGGATCCTGATGCTGTTCCCATCCCTGTGGCCATGACCATCCCTGTCAGCTACCTCCACCTGGGCTTTTAGCAGTGAAATATTTGGCCCATGCAGTAATCCAGCTGTTTCCTTTTTGTTCCCCGTGTTTTGCTGGAGAGGAGCACAAGTGAGGCTCTGAGAAGGCCATTCCAGCTGGTGTGTGAGGTTTCCTAGGACAGCATGAGGGGGGGCCTGGAGCTCAGACATCCCCTCTTAGCTCCTGATGGATGTTTGGCTCCCAGCTCGTAGGACCCAGCCACATTCCACACTCTGCAGGTCCAGTTCCCTTTCCAGCAGCGATTCCCCACAAGAGTGCCATTGGAACTGGCTGACAGCACCATCCAAATCCTCTCTTCAACCCCCAGACCACACCTGGAATCCCGACTGCTGTGGGAAACAAAAGAATCAACTCAAAGCCTGTGGGTTTGGGGTCATCTTTCTGTATATCATCCTCCCTGTATCTGCTTCAAAGACTCCCAGTAATTCCTGAAAGGGCCAGGCAAGGCAGCATAGATCCCTTCATCCCTCAGAGATCTTCAGCTGCATCTGGCTCAGCCATCCCAGAAAATTGCACAGAAATTGGAGCAACTCAAGACCATTCCTGATAGCTGAGTCCAGGCAGGGAATCCAGCCTGGCAGGACAGACTTAACCAGGTGGGAATCTGACCCACACAGTAAAGGGAACCTTCTTACTCTTTCAGAAGCTGATTTTTCAAATCAGCTGCTTAGAGTTTGGTTTTGTGCTTCACCAGGAGGAAGCCATCGCTCTCTAAAAGCCAATAGTTCTGGTTCTGGAGTTTCCCTGGTAGCTGGAGCTTCTCTTCCCAAGTGAAGAGTTAAAATTGCAGAGGCAGTTTCCTGCAGCAGGCTGCTGCTTCCTGATGCCTCCCAGTGCAGCACTGATCTGAACTCACCAGTTTAGTATGGACTGAGATGTAGTCTGGCTCAGAGCACAGGGGGCCACAGAGCTGCTCAGCTGCTGCAGCCCTGACAGTGATAAATGGCCCCTGGGAGAGGAGGATGTTTTGTCATCTCCTGAGGAGGATTTGATGGACACGAGTAACTGGAGCCTCAGGACCACTGAGGTGCATCATGTTAAAAATAGTTCCTGTTGTTCATGTGCTGTGATGCACCCACTGCTGGGTGGCTTTTCTTTTGAAGAGCACGTTCTCCCTAATCCTGACATCACCCCGTGCCCCCTTAGGGACCTGGAAGGACCACCCTGGATCTCAGAGGGATCCTATGCTAAGCCACTCCTTTCCCTGAGCCCTTTGTATGCCAGCAAGGTGGCCACCAAAGGCAGTGCAGAAGTGAAGGGCCACATTTCCCAGTGCCACAGCCAGTTTGGGCTGGAAAATTGTGTGCACTTCAGGCCGTGGTGCTCAGCCACTCCAAGGAGTCCTGCTCTGAGGAAGAGGGTGTTTCCCAAGGCTGTAGTTGATTTTTCACAGGCAACTTTGTGCCCTGGCCAGGAGTGCTGACAGCTCAATGTTCAGCTGGAGTATACAATTTTCTGTCATTTTGATTTATGCCCTTCTCTGCAACCAGAGTCCCGTGCGAGAAAAAAATCGGAAGGAGCCTATCCTAAAGTTAGCTCGATGCTAACTTCTTCAACTGACCTAGCAAATTAAAGATATTTTTAGATGGTTTCTTTATTTATTTCTGGAATATGAAAGAAGAAAGTATTAAAAAGTAACCTCCACTGTCAGTTCTGTGACCTGCAGTTGCCATGGGGTTGTTGTCGCTGAGAGAGAAGCGGAGCTAGACCTGTGAGACCAAGATCTGCTCTTGGCTCAAGCTTCCACCTGCACCCAGTGACCTTGTCCAGGGAGGCTCTGACACACCAAAGCAATGCCCAGGACATCAGGGCCAAGCTCCAGAGCACTGCTCCACCTCAGGGCATCTTCAAACTATGAGTGGCTGGGGAAAAAGCCCAAATTCCCCAGAGAAGAGGCTGATGTAGAGCCATGGTCTCTGCTCCCTCTGGACAACAGAACAAGGGCTCATCCTCCAGCATCTTGGGTTTGCCTGGAGGTTTTATGGCACAGCTCTCTCCTTTGCCTCACTTCTGGCACCCAGGCTTGGGCTCCTGAGTTGTTTTGCTGCACTTGGAGCTTTGTTTCTTGGCACTGGAGTTTGGGGATTATTGCTTGCAGTTCCCTTTCGTCGGATGCTTCAAGAGCAGCTCTGAGCCAGAGGAGGGAACAAACCCATCCCTTGGCTGTTTTTGTGAGCCACAAAATGCCTGTGAGACAAAGGAAGGGGCCACATGAAACAGGAATTGGGGTGGCACTGACAGGGACAAAAGCTCCATGCACAGCCCTAGGAGAAGGCAAGAGAGCAGGGAAGTGTGTTTATTCCAGCTCTCTGCTTTCCTACAGAGTTCAGACAACTTTATTTATTGTGTTTTAATATTAACTTCAGTGGAGCCAGGAGTGTGTTGTGATCCCATGGTATTTGGGCAAAGGGGTAAAAATACCTTATTTCGTGTATATATATGTACACATACACACAGACCCTTTTCACAGGACACATTAAGTGTATACAGGGCTTTTCCTTGATGACTGGCATTTAGCAGCTGAGTTACAGATGGATTTCTGTGTTGTCAGCACAGATATTAATCACAAAATCCTTTTAATAGATCAAAGAGTGCTGTGTAATTGAAAATTTCTTGTAGAAGCATTCATTTCAAGCAGTCCTTAAAATTTTCTCCTAATGTGTAACCTAGGAAAGGAACATTTTTCAGGGTGGAAAATGCAAAGAGAAGTTTTGTTCCTTGCTTTATTTAGTTCTCTACTCAAATTAAGGATTAGTGACAAGAAATTGATATTTTACTGTATGCCCAAAGTATTTTTTGTGTTCATCAAAGCCACTTGGTTAAATCAACAGATGGATACACACTGGATTTTTACTTGCTTTATGTTTGAAGGTTTTTCACCGTCACCAAACTCTTTTTCAGTTGAGAAAAGCCTAAAAAAAATCATAATTGTTCTCATGGCTCCCTAGCCCTGTAACAAGATAGAATTTGGATATTTAAAGATCCATCCACCTTTTAAATAAGATGCAGAGTCTGTTTCATGGAGCCTGGTGCTGGGCATGGCTTTGCAGGTGACACAAGGAAAGACAAATATCAACTGAAAACATAAAAAATATTTTATTTTTCCTCGTTCATAGTGCAACTTTGCAGCAAGTACAGCCTCAAGCACACAGTGTGGGCTTCCAAAAGGGGCCAAGCCTTTGTGAGGAGCTCGTGTGCCTGGATGTGAGGAGCACGGCTGAGAGAAGAGCAGGAAGGAAACAAAGCCCTGGGGAGCTTCAGTGCTGGGACTGAAGAAATGATCTGGTCCTTGTACAGACAAAGCACAGTTTGACAAAGTGCTCACCAAATTCTGCACATCATTAGTAATAATAATAGCAGTAATAGTAATAATCATCTCTCTGCCTCCCCTGCATCTGAAGGGAAATGCATCTCTTCCCCACGGAGAGGCTGTGCTAAATAAAGGTTTGCCCTTCCCAGGGAGCAGGAGAGGTGGGAGGTGGACACACCAGGCTCCCATCTCTGTCCCAAAGGAAGGTCATTAAGTGTATAAAACACATATGTTTTCCCTTCAGCAGCTGTTGGCTTTCTCAGCCCAAGAGCCATAACAGGACCAGGAGCTTTGGAAAATCTCTGCCTCCCACATCTGCCCCCCCCTCCCCACCAGCACTGCTGCTGAATCAGCAACATGGGATTGTGCAGCTGTGCCTCGTTAGCCCAGTGCTGCTAATTAAGTCTTGGCAAAAAAATGGCTTCGAGCCACTCTGCTTTGGGGTGGTGACTCGGTGGAGGGTGAGACTGAGCCTTGTCCTGGTGGTTTTTCCAACCACCACTGGTGAGTTTGCAAGAGATGGTGCTCCTGCAAAATTAAACCCTGACAGAGCCTTCCTTTTCACTGAAAGGATGTGGAGACCTTCTGTGTCTCTAGGGAAGGGAATTGTTCTTTTCTTTACCTATTTCTGGATAAAAACCGTGGGAGAATAATTATTTGTAATTTTGTAGGGTCTCAGGCTTGCACTGAGGTGTCCTTACAGCGATCCCTGTCTGGTTCTGCTGCTGCCTGGATGAAGAAGTGCCATGAAAAATGCAGTGCATTCACTTGGATTAGTTAATTAACTAATTGGAGATTCTCTTCCAGTTGAGGCTTTGCAAAGTTTAGTCCCAAAGGACATAGGATCTACCTGGGCATGTGGGAAAGACCTGGGTGTAGGAGGAGAGAGAAAGAGAAGAATAAACAGAAGAGGGAGGAATTGTGAAACTCAGAGATGCTCCGTGGGCTCTGTGGGCAGCAGGATGCCCGGGGCCATGGGGCCTGTCTGGGATCGTGCCCTTGCTCAGCTGTGTCCCTCTGTCTCCTTCCAGGCCTTCTGATGAGAACCACCCCCAGGTGAAGCCCGACGCCTACGTGAACAACCTGGCTGAGGCTGTGGACATCATCCTCCAGCAGCTGTAAATCCCAGCAGGGGCAGGGATGAGCCCTCACATGCAGCCCCTCCATGGAACCACTTCATCCTCTCCCACCTCCAGCTCACCTTACTGAACCCAGCCTTGCCCAGGGCGGTGGGCACCCGCCTTCTGAAACGTAATGGTACTAAAATCTACTGACCTCATCCGGGGAGCACCAAACCTGCTGTTCTCTGGCCACTCTTGAATGTCCTGAGGCCCCTTGGTGCCTGTGAGGAGCCTCAGCCTCCTTGGGGTGATGCTGGGGGGCTGTTTTCCCTTTTTCTCTTTGCTCACACTGGGGACCCAGCCTGGAGGTGGGAAACAGGGAACCCGGGCACCCCCTCATGGGTGGATTTATCTGCTTAACCCACATGTCCTGCACCTTTTGGGGTGCCTGAGATGGGATGGGGGATGTCCTTGGGGGCAAGGCAGGCCACCAAGGCTCGGGGTGCTGTGTGTGCCTCGGGTGGCACGGGAGCCCTGGGGAGGGGCACAGCCCCACGTGCCTTGGCAAGGCAGTACCTGTGGTTCTGCCAGGATTAGCCCCAGATCTGGAACAGCCCCAGGTGAGGGCACAGGAATCAAGTAGCACATCAGGGAATAAATGCACCATCCTGTCAGTAATAAACCCTGTCCTTCGGATCCGGCATGTTTGTCGCTGTGTTCAGTGGGATCAGCACTGGCAGGGATGTTCACAGGACCTGAAATGCTTTTCCCGACCTGGAAAAAGCCAAGGGATGGATGGGCTTTGCCTGCCCTCTGTAGGGGGGCCTTGTGAGCAGCCATGGCTGTGTGGGAGGGGATGTGGGTTTCCCTAGTAAAATCCTGGATGTGCAGGGAGCCAGGGAGCTGTCAGGGCTGAGTCAGACAGCTCCAGCTGAAAATGGACTTTTCACAAGGGCATGTAGTGACAGGACAAGGGGGAATGGCTTCAAAGGGGTAGGTTTAGATGGGATATTGGGAAGGAATTGGGTGCTGAGGCCCTGGCACAGGGTGCCCAGAGCAGCTGGGGCTGCCCCTGGATTCCTGGCAGTGTCCAAGGCCAGGCTGGACACTGGGGCTGGGAGCAGCCTGGGACAGTGGGAGGTGTCCCTGCCAGGGCAGGGGTGGGGTGAGATGGGCTTTAAGGTCCCTTCCAGCCCAAACCATTCTGGGATTCCAGGATTCTGTTCTCACTGAACATCTCCTGGGACTGATCCTGCCCCACATTCCTGCTGAGAATCTGCTGCACCAGCTCAGCTCCAGCTCAGCCTCCTCCTGCTGCCAGGAGCACTCAGCACATCCAGTGCTAGGACAGGCATGAGATTTGCCTTTTTTTTTTCCTAATCAGAATTAGGATTTCTAAAAGGAGCTGCTCCCTCCCCCACAGCCCTTCCCTGGGGATTTTAGTTTCCCTCCCTGTCAGTTTTGCAGTGCAGCTGTCGCAGTGTGGTAACACCTGGCCATGCTACACCTGGCAAGAGCATGGAAGGGGCTCAAAATGGGCCCAAAAATTAAACATTAGGGGTTGCTCCATCGAGTCCTCTGCCCACCCTCACTGACACATGGCAGTTTTTGCAAGGGTCACCTTTTAGAGGCTAAAGTCCCCTTTTAATCAACATATCAGCAGCTCTGCACCCTCTTGAGCTTTGGGCAAGACTTTTCTGGGCTTTGTTTCAGATCTCCCAAGGGCCCGTGGAAAGCATGTAATTATGTTTGTGTTGCATATATTGATGTATCCATACGTGTGCTGGCCACTGTCTGCATTCAGCCACTGTCTGCTCTCTGCATCTGCAGGCAGGAGGTGAAAGATAATTCCAGCTCTGTTTCCAGCAGGCCCAACAGCTGAAGATGACCCTGCTCACTGAAGGACACTAAAATGATGCTCCCTATTTCTGGAGTATTGAACACTTGTTTTTCAGAGCTACTAGCTGGCTCTGGAGCTGCACAGCACCCCTTGGGGACAGCCAGGGAAAGGGGGCTGGGAATGAAGTTCTAATAAAATAAACTACATCTGGGAAAATGACCTTAGTGCAATTTTTTTGGTCTGTTTTTGCATCCTTTATCCTCTGGGTAGTGGTTCAGCCAAAGTGTATGGTACTGTCAGCATCCACACACGGAAGGATACTGTAAACCCTGGTCAAACGCTCAGGCTGTGATGGATCACTGAGAATTTCTTTTTTATCCCCTAATTCTTCCTTTTTTTGTTCTATTATACTAAGCCTATCACTTCAATCTGATTAAGTTGAGGCAGATAAACATCCTGCCATCTGTCATGAAACTTTTTACACTGTTTGCTTGCTCTGGAGGAAGTGCAGCCGTTTTCCTTTTTGGGTTACAAAGGCTGCAGGGAGATAGTGCCCTGTTTCCCCAAGAACTTATTTAACACCCCCATGTGCCCTTGGCCTGCTGTGGGCTCTAGCCTTGCTTGAGTTTAGATTTTATTTTAAGAGGCAGGATATTCTGTCTGTCCTTAAACACAAAGAAGGAGGTGCTACTTGGCACTTCAGTATGCATTTTGTTGTTTCTATCCTTGGCTGTGTTACAGCTGAATGACAGGCTGGGGAGGAGGATGGGAGATGTCCCCTCACCATGGGGAGGGTACAGCTTGTCTGTCTGCATGTGAGTATCATAGAATGTCCATTTTCCAGTGCAACCCATGGCTGGGACACCCTTCCTATTTCTAACACAGACACCCCCAGGGAGGGTCCTGGTCAAGGGCTTTCCTGACCTGTTTTTTTGGGACACCCCTTCCCACAGCACTCATGGAGATGTCAAGAAGGTGCAGCCAGGAAAGAAGAGGAGGGGGCTCCATCAAATTCCCACCCCCTCAAACTCCAACCACTGCCACAACCCTGAGGGACAGTGATGTCCCCAACCCCCCAGACCCCACCGACATGCCCGGCCATGGGGACAGCACAGAGAGGCAAGACACAGGCCGGGGGTTATTGAACCAGGAAGCTTTATTTACACAGTAAAAGTAACAAGCAATTTCCTGAGATTGAGCTGCTCTAGTGCAATCAAGTCATGGAGGGGGCAGAGCAGCCTCCTCGCCCGCCCCGGAGGGGACACCTCGGGCAGCCCCTCCCGGGACACGCACGGCCCGTGGCGCTTGTGCAATTGCCAGCGAGACTTGGCTACTACAGGTCATAGCTTCAGAAGGCTTTGTTTTTATTCTTCTTCCCATGTTTTGTTTTGTTTTTTTATTTGGCCATCCTCTTCTTTTTCTTTCTTGAACACCAAACCCACACACGCCGCAAAGCACTGCTACAATCCTAGAACATCCTACGTCAGTCTGTTCGCCTGGGCAGCCAGGAGCTTTAAACAATGCACTTGAAACACAACTTTATTGGCCAAACAGGCTATGCTAGCACGTGGAAAAATTACAATCTATTTTACAAACACTTCTTCCCGTTGGTTTCTTTTTTTTTTAAATGTACTCTTTCATAGGACAGGCTCAAAGAGCTACATCTGCAAAACACACAGCAAACTCCCGTGCGCCTGCTAAGACTTTCTGTATTAAAATCCTATTTTTTTTCAGGATGAAGAACCTTTACTGCTGCTGCCATAGCTTTGGTGTCATCCCAAAACGGCTGCTGCCCAGACTGGGTCACACCTTGGACGAGCAGCCACTGAGTCTCTTCACAATAATGAGCCTATTTTAGCTACCTAGCAAGGAATAACATCCCTTGTCTGCATATTACTTTAATATCACATTCTGGCAGCCGGCAGGGACTTGCCGGGGAATTGGGGGGTTCCCAAAGCATCTGTGTAATAGGTGAAGTCCTTTACAAACCACGAGCAGGACCCCCTGGGGATGCCCTGCTCTCCCCACTGCACAGGAGACGGATCTCCTGACGCTGGGGGAGCAACGCCACTTCTGACTTTACAATCACCAGGATGTCCCCTGAATCTGAGGCACATACTATATTATATTTAATATTTTTAATTACTTTATTTATATATATATTTATATATATATAAATCCACAAATGTTTTACCTCTACACAGAGTGAGAGAGAGAGAGAGAGAGAGAGAGAGAGAGAGGGAGGGAAAAAAATTTAAAAAGTAAGGCTTTCTTAAACTGAGAATAAGTACATGAAATCATACAAACCCAACAAGAAATACCCAACAGAACACCACCGTGGCCTCAAAACTGTCGCTAACTGTAGTCTGTGCCTAAGCCAACGTGCCCAGTGTAAGGCCATGACTCATTGGAGAAGCGTTTTTAGTAAGGCAAACGGGTTGTGCTGAATGTAAACTGAATGCTACGGCTATGTCCAGGACAGCTGGGCCGTGGCCCATTGGCCACCACGTCCGGGACAGCTGGGCCGTGGCCCACTGGCCACCTTCCCCCTCTGGGGGGTCAGCATGGCACCAGGAGCAGCCCTTGGAAAGAAAACAGAAGCCCTTAGAATTCCAGCCCTGGGGATGCCCACATGAGAGCCCACCCAGAACTCTGTGGCAGCAGCTGGACATGGATTTAGGTGAATTTGCCCTTTTTTGCTCAGCTGAGGAGGTGCCTGTGGCCAGTGGGAGCTGCACACCCCAAGACCAGGACATGTCAGCGGTGGGGAGGGATGGATGGATGGATGGAGCATCAGGAAGACTCAAAGCCAAGAACTGTGCTGTGAGGGTGCCACTGCAGGGGCACGGACAGAGGGGCAGCAGCCTGGGAAAACACTGGCATGGCTGGACCCTCCCAAAACTGAGTCTGAGTCCAGCAGCACCTTCCACAACAGGAGGGCTAAAAGTTAACCCACGATATATTTTCTTCTAAGTGATGCATCAAGCGACACTCTAAAAGAGCTGGAGGGTTCCCCAAAACGAAAAGACATCCCTGTCATCCCCTCCACAAATATGTGGGGCTCATCCTGCCTGCCTGGAGGGAGTGGACACGGCCACTGCCACCAGCAAAACCTCTGCAGTGCCAGGACAGGGGTAACAACCAATGGGTTCCACTGTGGTGGGAGATGCCGCATGCATCCCAAACCACAGCGGAAAAAAGTGCACTAACATAACCAGAAATGATGAATGAAACCTGTACCAGCAGCTCTCAGCCTTTCTGACTTATGGACCCTCGAGGCATTGCCAGCAGGGGTGCTGAACCCCATTAAAAATGTCATGTCTTCAACTGTTCTTGATACCAAAATTTTTTTCCCTTCTTGCTTTTGCAAAGCTCAGGAAGTGACCCCTGAGCTTGAAGGAACCAACAGAAGGAATCCAGAAGATGCTGGAAGCCATTTGTACAGCTTTCCTAGAGCTTTAAACAAACAAACAAATTTAAAACAAAAACAAAAACAAAAACAGAGGGAGAAAAAAAATTATGTGTCCTTCTAAACCTGTTAGCAAGTGGACAGCTTATTTTTAGCAAAGAGAATTCATATCGTACAAACATAATGGTCACCACTTTATCTGTGCTTAAAAAAGGCACAGGAAGAGGAAAAGCTTTCAGTGCTGCTACCTGGATTTTCAGCCTTTTGCCAGCTGACTTTGTCAAGTAACCCCTCCATGATGTGCCTCGGGCGTGCAGCCCTTCACAGTAAAGCCAGAAAAAAGAGGGTGGCAGCCGTGCCCCGGATAGCAAAGAGGGCATAGCTGCTGGTAAATGGGCAAACAGCCCAGCCCTGCTCAAAACAGGGTGTTGGGAACCCAAATGAGGATGGCACCGAGCCTGAGTAGGGCTTTTTTTTCCCAAAAGGGTTGAGAGAGGGGGCTGGAAAGAAAAAAAATAGGGAAGGAAGGCATTTGAGCATCCCTGAGCAGCACCCAGCAAGCACTGCTGTGAATGCCGCCCGTCATGGGCCAGGGATCTGTTTAATTCCTCATCAGGAAAACTAAAAATAAAGGAGTAATAATCCAGCTCTTGCCATTATTAAATTTAAGCAAAACACTTCACTTGTGATTTCCTTCTCATGGCACTGCCAGGGACATGGGGAGCAAGGGGGGTGCTGAGGGTGCACGGGATGCGGCTGGAGGAAAGGAACTGCGGCTGCCCCGGCAGCCACCAGCCAGTGCTCAGCTTGCAAATCTCAATATTCTGCTTTTCCCTCCCTTTCTCCAGTCCCAGGGGTGGTGGTTTCTCCTTGTGCACCCCTTTCTGAACTAGCACAGGTGGGACCTGTGGGAGCATGGCCAGCTCCATCAGCTCCAACCCTATCCTGGCAAAAGCCATTTACTCATGGCTTCCAAGTTTTTGGCGATCCCCGTGCCTGGTTTCCCTGTGGGACAGGCACTTCTCCTCCGACTGGCTGATCTCTGGCTACAGTAGTTACAAAGAATTTCAAGATTTACACACGCATGCACGCAAATTCCTCTAAATACCTGATGAAATTTTGGCAAAGCTGCTTCGTCCCCTCCAGCTGGCAGGAGGGGAGCAGTGACAGGATCCCACAAACTCGCTGGCAACGAGGAGCCCTCCACGGCTCTGCTGGCAGCCCCCAGGCCCCAGGGTGAGAGGAGCTGCTCCCTCCTCAGTTGTTTTCTATCTGCTCGATGTCTATCTCGCCGTCCAGCTGGAAGAGGCTCTCGCTGCCCGTCCCGCCACTCCGCCAGGCCGCCCTGTCCTCCTCCTTCCCGGCGCCCTCCTCCTCCTCCTCGCAGGACAGGTCATCCCTGCTGGCCCGGCGGTGCTCGGGCCGGGCACGGGGTGGCTCCGGGACCGGGGTGCACGCGGGGGTCCTGCCCGGCATCACCTCCGGGGCCGCAGTCCATGGCTGGGGCCCCGCGAGCCGCTGGGAGCCATCCTCGGCCGTGGTGCTAAGGCAGCTGAGGCTGTTGAAAATCTGGCGGTTCTGCAGAGGAAGGGGCACAGAGGCAGCTAGGTTAGAGACTGGGGTGGATCCTGAGGCTGGAATGGAAGTTATGCCTCATGAGCTGAGGGTCTTCCCAACCCCAAACCTGAACTCCCCCAGCCCAACAGAAAGCAAGCAGAGCAGCGGGGACACTCAGCTCACAGCCAGCAGGTCCCCAGGAGATGGGCAGATGCTGCAAAGCCCCACCTCCCCATCCATGGCAGGTCCTGTGCCTCTCCTGTCCCTGCAACGGGCAACAGCATCAAAACCATCCCCAGCCTGCTCTGGACTGGTCCCATGACCATCTTCACCCCCTGCATCACCCAGTTCCACATGTAGGGCAGTACAGAGCTCACCAAAAACGAATGAACATTTCCAACAACTCCTTTTATTAGCCAAGAGAAACTTCAGCCCTTCCTTTATGCAGCTGGAGCTTGTGTCCTGCTAAACTCTCCTCTGTAATGGCTCATGGCTGTTCCCCTCACTAAAGACCAGGCAAGCACAGTTCTCTGTCGCCATAGTCTCCACGCCTGGTTACCCTGGCCAAAAACTTGATGTCGTTTATGTGCTGTCACGTCTTCTGAACAGTTTCAAACTCTGAGAATGACAAGGAGCACTCAGGCATTCCAAACCCTCTGGAGCAGAGCACACAGACCCTCCTGGGGATGCTGTCTGGCCACCAGCATGCCCACCTGCCAGGCACTGCTTTTCGCCCAGGTTGGTTTTTAAAAGAGCAAACTAAGCCCTCATTCCCAAGTGCCAATGGAAATAACGAGGCCATCCCAGTGGCAGAGGGTGTGCTCTGAGCAGGAGACTGAGGAGGATCTCAGCAGCTTGTGGAGCCTCTCATCAAGCCAGCGTGTGATGATGTGTCCACTTCTCAGGCACTTGGCCTGGACACATCCCATGGGACAGGCTGGAATGGGAATTCAATAAATACCTGGGAGGAAGGCAGCCCCCTCACTAGCTGGAGATGTTCACCTGTTACTGGTCAGTTTTGGGTCCCTCACGACAAGAAAGACATGGAGGGGCTGGAGTGAATCCAGAGAAAAGAATGGAGCTGGGGAAGGATCTGGAGCACCAGGAGTGGCTGAGGGAGCAGGAGAACTTCAGTACCCAGCAGAGTATTGGTGACACAGAGGGACAGGGATGCTGCCTGTATCTGCTCTGGCTGGCCCAATTCAGGACCAAACACAGCCTGAGACATAACCTTGCCCCAAAACATTCCCACTGGCATTCCCTGGGAATTAGGTACATTTGCTTGAGGTTTTTTTCTTTCAAATCCAGGTCAGCTGGGAGCAACTCCACCAAAATAAATTACCCCAGGCTGTAAATGAAGGAAAATCACCCATTTACACGGCCCCTAAGGGAGATGCAGGGGCTCTGCATCACACCCCAACCAGTTCTTAACACATCAAAGGGCCTTGTGCTGAGATGGATCCCTGGACCATTGCTCAGAGGCTTTGGGTGCTGCACTACCCCACAAACACAGTAAAAAGAGTCATTGCAGAGGCTGCTCTATCCAAACAGAGAAGTTCCTGATGCCCCAAGAGGAGCAGGCTCCTGCCCAAGCTGGGGGAAGCCACATTTCACATGGCCTTCGGTCTCTGCAACCTTTGAAAACCCACAAGCCCCAAGCCTGTGTGAAAAAAAGGGCGTTTGTTCCCTAATTACGCAACTGCACCCAGTCCTCACGTCATGATGGTCAAATTTTTTTAGATCCCAGCCATGCCTCTGTCTTCTGGGTGCTGAGCATGCAGCAGCTTCAAGCAGAGAGCTGCACGCTGTGGTTAATGGACAACTCGTAATTACCACTGGAGAAGGCCCAAGGACATAGCAGAAATATTTTCTAAGCACTTCACAAAATTTGCAAGCATATTTCCAAGAGTGATTTAGGCACTTGAAAAGCCTAGGTCTCCTGAAAGTCAACAGCCCTCTCAGAAGTGCAAATCCCTTCTACAAACAAAACTCTGGCACTTCTGGGAATGTTAATTTTTCTCCTTCTTAATCGAGCTCATCTCCTGGATCAGGCACTTCCCATGGTCTGGTACCCAGGTGTGGACATGCTGGGCTGCTGCAGGTGGGGTAGAGCATCCTGAGAGGATGGGAGATGCTCTCCAGGGCTTCAGAGGAGATGAGTGATTCCTTCAGTGGTGAATGAAGGAGGATGCAGCCTGGAGAGTAACTCAACAGGTACGCAGCACATTCTTACCATCCAAAAGAGAAGTGTTTCCAAGCCTGGACATGTCTTGGGGAAGGGCCATGAAGTTACTTGACTTTCAGGGAAATTTTGTGTTTTATGGGACTTTGGCAAGACAACCAAGCCAACGGCTTCATTTTCTCTGCTCAAATCCACACACACTGCAACCCAAGCCTTGAGTCATTCCAGGGAATGCAAGAGGACGGAAAACCCCTTCCGATGGTCCCGGTGCTGCCAGCGCTGCGGCAGCTGCTGGTGGAGGAAGGCCACGTGCAAAGGGTCCCGGGCAGAGGCGCTACCTCTGAGGCAGGTTTGACAACTCAGAAAGCAAGTTTTCACAGGCACTGGCTGCCACAAAATCCCACAGCTCACCTTCCCAGCAGCTGGGGTCGGGAGAGTCCCCCCAGGATGATGATCACCAAGCCAGCATTCCATGGGCCAGATGTGGAGCAGCGGTGGATCAGCCACCGCCATCAATGCAGCATCTGTCTTCAACCCTTCGGGGTTCTTTGCTCATTTTTTTATTTATTGGGTGAATTTAGCATGTGCTGAGGTGCTGAGCTGGCCAAACTGGGCAGTCAAGTCCTCCATTGATGTCAGAAAAGAGCGGGGTTGGTGGCACAATGCAGCGCTTGTTCCCCATGGCCAGGCAGTCCTGGGCCCCTCCGAGCCTCTCTGCAACCTTGGCCTCCAGTGCCAGAAAAGAAGGAATATCAGGCACCTCAAATCCTGTTGGTCTCAGGGAAACTGTGGGAATCCAACAGAGAGGCTTCTGGGAGGTGTTTCTGGCCATCCTTTCTGACTTCACCCATGAGCATCTGTAACACACCTTACACCCTAACCATCTTTACTGAGCACAGGGATCCATTTCTGACCATTTGAGGTGCTGGTTTTTCTTCCCCCAACCTTTCCCAAAGCTGCCTTAATCCAGCATGCTGGGCAAGCCCTCAGGGAGAAAATGAGGTGTTGCTAATGCAAGCACCTGAAAAATCATCTAAAAATACAAATAAGAAACGCTTGGCCACTTGGAATAAGCTGCAGGGTTGCTCCAGAGCAAAGCCCTTCTTGCATGCTGGTGACCAAGCTCAGGCTACTTTTCCTTCCCACAGGGTCTTGTGATGCTCCACACTGTGCAGGGACCAAGGCTACAGTCAGAGAAGGCTGCAGGAACCAACTCACCCCTCACATCCATCCTTTTCCTCGGGTTTCCCCTCTCCTCAGGCACATGTCCCCATCAGGGATGGGGCTGGAGGCTGCAGAGCCCCAACAGAAAGGTGGAGAAATCCCTCAGCAACATTCCTCTGTCTGGCTCTTCCCATGGTAAAACAGCCAGCCGTGAGCTCTTCCCCGAAACACGTCCCTGCAAACACAGCAGGTCTAGCAGGACAAATATTAGCAGGACTGTGATCCCTGTAGTGATCACGGCTTCTGCTCAAACACCTTTTATTTTTTTTCCACCCTGCCAGGTGACTGCTGCAGTTTTCCCAGGAAAGGTGTAATGCTACGAGCTGTCAGCAGCACTGGCCCTACCTCCCAAGCTGTCATCACCTCCTGTTAGCACACTGGGCTACAGTTGCTTCAGAAAGCTGAAAATAACCCGGTGCCAGAAGGGAAGGGGAAGCGGGCAGCGAGCGGTGCTGCTCCATGCGGGAATGATGAGCCTCTGCCAGCCCTCCAAGCCAGCAAAGTCACCTCCACTAGGGGATTCTCTGCCTGGCTCAGGTTCAAATCACTCTCCAAGGCAAACATCTCCTGTAAAACACCTTTAAGCTGCTATCTTTATATCGTTATACAAAAATGCTTTGGTTGTTTGCATCATGGTTAAATCCTGCCTGGCATTTGTGCCAGGGAAAAGCACTCGTCCGTGCTGCTGAGGAGGGCCAGGTGCTTGAGACTGGAAAATGAGACTGGAAAATGGGTTTGATTTGGTTTTTAAGCTCTGCAGAACTTCATTATGGCAGCTGTTGTGATTTGAGCCATGCACACACACACACACACACACATCACTTGGGTTCAAAGCTCTGCACTGCCTTTAAGGCACCCCCAATCTTCTCCAACTCCATCCCCAGGCCGGTTTCCTGGTGAGTGGGACATGGAGAGGGAGCTGCAGCAGGCATGGCTCAACCCTGAGGCTCCTACAACCAATTCTCCTCTTTATAACTAAGGAGCATCTCAGCAGCTTTGCCAACAGGTCCAAGCTGCAGCAATGGCACAGGCACATTACAGGCTCAGTGATGCCCCAGACAGGTCTCACCAGCACCTCCCTTGCTGCAGTTTGGCCTCCCCAAAGAGTGGGAGACCCAGCCAGCTTGCCCCAAGGAGCACTGGTGACCACTGCCACATGTGGCTTCCAGCATCAGTATTGCCTCTGATGGAAGGTCAGGAGGTCTTGCACCGACCCTGTCCTCCCACAGAAGGAGCCTCTGAGTGATGAAGTGCTGGGAAAGAAATGCTGGAATACCAGAGGAAGGAAAACACAGGAGGCAGTGACGGGGAGTGTGAAAAGCAAATGGAGCCCATGTGCCTGGTGCACAGCAGAGCTGGCCTAGACGCAGTGCTGCCGTGTCAGGGAGCTCAAACCCATCTGCTACTCTATTTCCTTTAAAATTTTATCTATGGAGGCATTGAGTACTTCACAAGCAGCCCCACAGCCTCCACCAGGCCAAGGTGCTGCAGAACGTGCCTGCAGCAGCATCCCCAGAACAGGGGATGGCTCCCTGCCCTGCCCCCAGTGGGTACCACATTCCTGCCTTGGTTTTCAGGGTCTGCCTTCCCAGCTCTTCCCTTCTCATTCACTGAAGAACAACATTTACTCAGTCCAAATCCTCACTTTGTCACAGGCACCGGTGCTGACTTGGTGCATTCAAAGCTTTAGCAGATAATTTTGCTTTCATTCTGTTTGGCGTGAAAAACAGCTTTCACAAGCAGGCTCAGAAATATCTATTATCCTCCCAAGTCACTTCACACCACGGTATTAAACAAACAAAACAACACAAAAAAAAAGCAAGAAGGAGGCTTTAAGTCATTAGTATTGATGCTGCCTTTGGAGCCTGTGGAGATGATTTGGGTTTACTCACAGTTCTGCTCTTGTCTTTGGAGATGTGTGGCTGCCTCAAAAACAGTGAGGATGTTCAGGGAGATTCCACAAAAGCAAAAGAAAAAGCTGCTGTATGACCCACCAGTGGGAATCCCTCTGGTGCTACAGAGCCCCAGGGAGGTGCTGGAGAGACAAATCCCAGAAATGATGGAGAAATACAGCAGTGCATGGAATCAGAGAGCAGTGTACACTCTGGGGCTCAAATGTCCCACCCAAGCACAGCATCCCACAGCATCCCACATGTGGGGACTCAGTCCCAGCACAGCCTCCCAGCTCCTTCCTATTCATAATGATAATTGGAGGAAACCCTCATTTCCTGCCCAGAACAAATATTTTCCCCAACAGACAGCAAACCCCTTTGCTGTGAGCTGGAGAAATCCATTTGCTCAGACAGGTCATAAGTGACTACTGTGAATTTATTTTTTTACAGGTTGCCCTTCCCAGCCTTTCACCCCTGCCTTCTCCTCTGCAGCCTCGTGGGATGTGGCAGGGCATCCCTGGAGCACTGCAGCCCCTCATGCCAGCACACTCAGCACTGCCAGGAGCCCAGTGGGGACAGTGGCAGGGGGCAGGGCTGCTCTCACAGTGATGCTTTTGCAATGCCATGGATTTCAGAGGAAAAGGGTGAGCCTGAACCTGACTTGTCCCCTGAGCTGGGGACAAGCCAGCATTTGGAGTGGCTCCTCTTTGGGGAAATTCAGTGATCTGACTTGTCCCAAGTTAGGACAAAACATCACTAATATGGAATTACTCTTTTTTCTCAGCCCTATTCCATTTTCATACTTCATAATTTTCAGCACTGAAGTAATATTTCTGTTCTGACACTGTGGTTCTCACTTCAAGGCCTAAATGATAAGGCAGGAACTTAAAAAATGAAAACCAAACTTCAAGTCACTGTTTCAGCAGCCCTGCAAAGAGAACACCAGCAAGTAAATAAAATCATATTGTGGGTGACTGAAAATCCAGAGTTTGTGGCACCTGCACCCCCTGCCCCCATCTACCAAGACCTCCTGCAAATCCACTGCAGACTTGAAATACACCTCACTTATCTGTCACAGCCTCAGCCTCGGGCTAACCCTCAGCATCTTTCTCTGGAAAGAAAAAATGAAGTGCCCTTATTTAAGTATTTATCTATTTATTATTTATTTAGCACCATTTCCTGAAATGCTTTGCCTTCCTGGAACACTTTGGGAGAGTTTTGCAAGGCAAGTGGCTCCAAGTAATCCCCAGCAACTCCTAACTGACCCAGTAGCTCCTAGAGTGCTGGGGAGGTGGGGGGGGGGGTGTGGTTTGTAAACCATGAAAAATCCCTTTTGGCTTTTTTGAGCCAAAATGCCACTTTTGAGCATGCTGACTCCCTCAAGGGTGAATCTCTGTGCTTTCTACAAGCTGTTTTTTAGAGTCACAGAGCACACAGGCCTAGGGACAGGAGGGTTAATCAGCACGTGGTGAATCAGATGTGCATCCTCGGGATACAATTGGATTTTGTCCATGTTTGGGACAGACACTGCCAAGCTTTGTTTGTGTTCCCAGCCCTGTCCTTCCATGTGAGTGTGAACAACGGGTGCAACACTCAACCCTGCACCCCTGGGCCTCATGGTGGGATGGAGCTGGGAGCAGGGGATGGAGGCAAGAGCAGGAGATGCAGCCAGGAGCAGGGGATGGAATGGGATGGAACTGGGAGAGACATCAGAGCCCCTTCCTCTGCCTGGAGGTGCTGCACTAGAGCTGGAGAGGGACTTTGGACAAGGGAGTGACAGGATAAGGAGGAATGCCTTTACGCTCCCCTAGGGGAGAGTTACATGGGATTTTGGGAAGGAATTCTTCCCTGTGAGGGGGGGGAGGCCCTAGCACAGGGTGCCCAGAGAAGCTGTGGCTGCTCTATCCCTGGAAGAGCCCAAGGCCAGGTTGGATGGGGCTTGGAGCAACGTGGGATAGTGGAAGGGGTCCCTCCCACCTTCAAACCAGCCAGTTTCTTTTGATACTGAATCAAAAGCTTTTTCCCACCAAGCCACAAACTGAACTTTGCAGAGTTTATTTAAAAAACACTGGGGCTTGGAAGCTGGAATCTCTCTCAGAAGTTACATCAATAGCAAACTATTTCCTGGGATACGTATGGAATTTAAAACCTCCAGTTTTTTGCCTATCACTACATTTGGAAATATTTGTCACCAGCTCAAGTGGGTGCCGACGCCAACCAAGATCACTGCCACCCCTCCTGCCCTCTCCAGCAAGCCTGAAAGGTGCCAAAACTCAAACAGAAAATCTTCTTATGTGAAAATTAGAGAATTTTACCCCTCAAGGAAAGACTTGGGTGCTCAGAGAGGAGAAGTCCCTTTTCCCACCATGCAGTTTGGAACTTCTTCCTGCCCAGTGCCAAGACCAGCCTGAAACATCTCAAACTGGAGGGCTGTTTACAGCAGCTCTGGAAGTGTACAAACTCCTTTGTGCATGGAAACTGCTGCTATTCCTAAGTTTGGAAGGGGAAAAAAGGCAGGGGGGCCAGCCAGGCTCCCAGCCATGGTGAGCATCACACATTTCACTGAGTCTGGAGACCCTCTGGATCTCCACCCTGGGTTGGAGCTGATTTTAACCCTGAAAACCACAAGAACCACACATCCTCAATTCAGGGGGTTGCTCCTGTGATTCCTGGTGCAAATGACTCCATCCTCTGAAGGCACGTGCTCCTTGCAGGGCAGTGAAGTCACCCCGTGAAAGGCTCTGTCTGTCCAGGCAGCCGGGGAACAACGTCAATGGTCCCCTTGTGCCCAGACCCTTCCCACACCAGGCATCCCTCGGGCACAAAGTCCTCTCTATAACTCACCCTCATCAGGCACACCCAGGGTTTCACCCTCACCACTTCCTCAGATAGTGGCCACTGCTGGCAGCACCCTCTCATCCTCCCTCCCTCACAGGGAAGAAGCCATCTGTGAACTCACAGCCACGGGATGCTCTCCATAAGCCATGGAGATGCAAGGGAATATTGGATTTTGATTGCTTTATTTATTCCACAGTAGCTGCTCTCTGTCCCATACACTGCACAACATTACACAACACAGATCTGCACGGAGGAGAAGCACTTTGCCAGCTGCCTGGGAATCCTCAGTGCTCATGGGTACAACCTTTGTAGAAAATTAAATGGGTATTAGAGAGGAGGAAAGGACCAGGAATACAGGATTTTGAGGAGAGATGTAGCTCTTCAAACTTCAGCTGCTCTGAAGGCTCACAGAGAGGCCAAAACCTTGTAGAGACATCAGAAATGAGGGAGGAGTACCACCTCCAAGCCATCATTTGCTACCAGTGCACAGATCCTACAACTGGGAAGAACCAATTATCTCTCATCATGTCTGACAATTCCTGTCAGCAGTGCAATGCCTTACATGCCACTGAGATATTTGTGCCTTTCTTTTCAAGAAAAGTTGCATTTTCAAACACCACAGCACCACCCTCCATTTCCAGCCAGGGCTACTCCTGTGTGGGGTTTGTGCTGCAGGGAACATGGCTGGGTTGAACAAATACAGATATATATAAAAAATTAGAAAAATAGAATGGTTTGAGTTGGAAGGAACTTCAAAGACCATCATGTTCCCACCTCTGACTTGGCCAGGGACACCTTTCACTAGATCAGGCTGCTCCAACCTATATTCGATCTATATTAAACATATATATTTATATATATATATATACACACATACAAGCATATATAAAACTATATTACCCATTTAAAAACCACATCTGTATAAAGGATGGCTGTGTTTGGAACTGTCTTCACACAAATGGAAATCTCTCAGTGACCACCATGTCAAAATTTTAGACAGCAGGAAGCAGAATGGGGAAGAGATAGTGAGGGCCTGCATGGCAAATTCCCACTCAGGGTGGCAGTTGTCAGTGTGAGGGATGTGTCCTGTGTCCCCTGCAGCTGCCCAGAGCCTGTGTGAAGGAAGGCAATCTGCACACACCAGCATAAGGGCTTGCCCATGGCTCAGCTTCCCGTCGGTGACTCAGCCAAGCCACCAAACCCAAAGTTTGTGCTGCCACGAGGCGTTTAGGCACACAACACCCCAGATCCCAGGCAATGCTCACACTGGGATGTCAGAAAGCAGCAGATGTGGAGGAGGGCCACGTCAAGTTCCTCTGGAGAAGAACTGCACCAGATCACAAGAGAGGAAAACCCAGCGGGTTTCTCTCCACCACACAGCATTGCTGGCAGAGTGTGCTTTTGTTTTAGAAAATCCATTTTCTCACCTATTTCACCCAGATGCTTCTCAGAGTGCCTTGCAAAGGGTAAAACCACTCATTCCTGCCAAAATCTGACCAGCTGGGAGGACTGCTGGGGTCTAAGCCATCTCCTGTCACCTTTGCGACTCTTCTCATCTCCAATTTATTTTACGCACAACCACATCAGAAAAAGAAAAACCAGCTCTTTGAAAAATGTCCCAGTTCATGGAAAAATCTGCTCCCAACCATTTCTGATCATGGCCTGCCAGTACAGACACAGTCCCTGGGGCTGTGAGGCCAAGAGCACTGTGCCTAGGAAGGAGAGCAAGCTGTGAGGAGATTCATTAACACTCTGTCAGAACAACTGCTGGGATCACGGAGGCAGGATGATGTTCTCCTTGGGCTTGTGCTTCACAGGGAAAGGAGGAATAAAAGCAGAGGCTGGAAAGCAAGCCCAAACTCTGCCCTGAAATGAAAGGATGGTTCATGTTCTCGTGTTAAGGAGGTCAGAGATGCCAGGTCAGGTACTCAAGCTCTCCTTGACTGGGTTGAAGAATAGAAACCAGCTTCTTCCCAGCTGACCTGCCTCCAGATTTGGGATAATTAAATGACACCTCAACCACTTATCTGACTGAGAGCCCCCTGGCTCACTCTCAGTTCCAAGGCAAAGAGTTCATGGGCATTTAAAAGGAGCAGAAGGATTGTCGTGGTGCCTGTGGCTTTTAAAAATTGTTGCTATTCAACGACAACCATATTCATGGCTTGGTTTGAAGCCTGTCTGGTTTGGTGCCATATGAGTAAATAAGAGAAAGAGGGATATGGGCTCACCTCCCCTCTCTGGGCTATGGGAATTGCAGACAGAAGAGACACAACCAGGACTTTGAGGAATTAAAGGCAATATTTTCCTAAGCATTTTCCCTCCCAGCTTAACTCTAACATTTAGATTTCTCTCTTAATTAGCCCAGTTATGTGGCCATGTAATTGCTTCCAGGGGCGGCTCCCTCCCCTCCTGCCTGGCCTAAATATCCCTCCTGGTATGAAGAAAACATTTCTTTCAGGTCAAATTATTTTTATTTTGATTATGGTACTGGGTTTCAGGCCCATAAACATATGTTGTTACCAGCACAAGTGAAAACTTAACCTATCTGCTGCCAGAGCCAGAGGCTGACCCAGCACCTCAAAGCTCAGTTCCCACTCTGACATCAGCATCCAGGGACTCAGGGAATGCCCCGTGCCTCACCTTCCCCATCTGAAAAGTAAACCCTTTGTGGCTAACTGGGAAGTCCAGTCTGGACACCTTGGCTGCCCTTTGCTTTGCCCCTTGCACACGAGGTGTTTCTACCCCATATAAACCCAGACTTGAGCACACGTGCAGCCACACAGACACCTGCCATTATTTCAGCTCTTCCTCTGAAATCACCCAAGTCTGCAGTCTCCTGGACTGGAAGCATTAAAAGCAGCCGGGGGGGATACCCAAACATGCAGGGTTTTCTCGAGCACATGTATTCCCCACGAGGAATTAGTTGGTCTTTCTGGCATTCCCATCCTGGGGAGGGCTCTGACCGTGCCCCACCAAAGGCAAGAATGCTCCCCTTGACTTGCCTCATCCTGCTCCTCCCTCTGTGCCAGTCCTCCCACGCCGAGAGCCGCCTGCCAGCGCTGCTTTCTGTAACCCCCCAGCCCTGAAACCCTGGCCCCTGCATGGCTTTGCTTCCTCCCCACTCTGCTCCAGCCCTGCCGCCCCACATCCCTGCTGGGGGGATTCACCCGCTGCCGTGGGCACCCGAGCCCTGCTGGGTTTCCTGCCTGGAAACTGAGAATATCCATGGGACCTGTTTGGCCTGGATCCCACTGGGGAGTTCCTTAGTGATGCTGTTGTTGGTTGCTGGTTGTAGCAACCACCAGGCGTTCGGCAGCGGCTCCGACCACCCAGCCTGGACTAGAGGGACAGCGGGGGCTGGCAGAGGGGGGTGTCCACTGACATCAGGAGAGATGCTGCACCAGGAAGCCCCTTCCCCAATCCTACAGAGCTTGTGCCACTCAGTGTGGGGCTTCCAGACCCTTTCCTTGCAGTATCACTTCTCCCAGAGGATGCTGAGTGTTCAGGCTTTCTCACTTTGGAAGATGTTTTGATGTGGAGGACAGCAGCCAGAGAAAACACAACTATTCCTCAAGCTGAGGGTTTTCCAGGAACATGGACTGAGCTGCTTTTGGACATTCAAGTGATTGGATTTTTTGTCATCCTTGGATCACCCACTCATGTCAAAGCCATGGCCATTCAAATTATAAACAAAATTGCTGGACTCAGCATCCACTGGAGGGAAAGGGAAGCTCCTGCTGACCCCTCAGGATCTCCTTGGCCAAGCCCTTTTTTTCCCAGCCAACAGACTTTCCCCCTTGGACTGATGCAACAGAGAAGCAGCCTCACAACATCCCCAGAGGGCAACAAAGGTCTGTCCAGCCAGAGCCTGGACACTCTCCTCCCTCCCTGTCCATCACACCAGAGAACAGTTTGAAACACAGAATGGTCTGGACTGCAAGGGTCCCTAAAGCCCACCTCATTCCACCCCCTTCCATGGACAGGAACACCTTCCACAAGACTGGATTGTTCCAAACCCCATCCAACCTGGCCTTGAACACTTCCAGGGAAGTGAAATGATGCTTGTCTGCTTGCACAGAGAGAATTAGAGGCAGTAGTTGTGCTATTCCACCCTGTGGCTAGTAAAATATAACAACACATGTATGTGGTTTTGAGTGTCCATCCAGCTTATTATCGAATAAAATAAGCTTGGCATAACAAATGTTGTTGGTGTGATTTATGGAAAGACAAGAGCAATCCTCATGTTTTTTGCCTGATCTCACCCAGATATGTGACTCCTTTACCCTTTTTATCCTCTAAGCTCCTCTGGAGGAGGAGAAAATGATCTCTACCTCCAATACCACTGCACTCCTTCAAACACCACAAAACATCATGTTCTTGTAAGGAGAAAATGCACACACAGTGTTGGATCTCACCCACTGGGTGTTTCCCAGCTGTTTCTCCATCCCCACCTGGGGAATTTCTCCCAGCAGTTTCCCTGCAGACAATAAGGGGATGCCTTGCAACAGGCAGGCTTGGCTGGCCCCAGCACCACAGAAAACCTTTAGGGCAAACACTCCCGACATGGATGACTCTGGGATGAAGCGCAGCAGGCGACCACATGGAACTGAAACCACGGGGGAAATTTTAAGGCCAGCAGAAGGTGACAGCCCATCCCGGGAGGTGGCCAGGCTGCTCCTGTTCCCACAGTGAGAGCCCTGGGGCCTTCTCAGCCCCCATTATCTCCATTCCACACTGAGCTGATGGTGTCACTGACTTTGTGACTGTAAATTATTGATGTGGGAAATGTCAAATCACAGAACTGCAGGAAATCTCAAGAGTGTGGAAGGGAAGTGCTGTCCTGCAATGCAGCCTCTTGCTCTGTCTCTTGCTCATGTCCAGCCACTTGGTCCAGCAGGGGAGGACCAAGGAGCAAAATCCTTGCTGATTTGTGTTTCAGATCAGTTATCTGGCTGTGTGCAGCAGATCGAAGGAGGAGGTTGTGCTCTGTGTTTGCAACTGAAAATGAAACATGATAACATCTCCAGAGTGGAAAATTACAGAGCCTAAGAGCAAGTAAAGCCCGTAGCAGTAAGAATTCGGCACCTGACGGAGCCAGGGCTGGGTGCCTTGGGGTGCTGCCTGATCTCACCATGGCAGGCCCAGGGCTCATCTCCCCTGAACACAAAACTGTGGGGTTTAACAGATTCCTGCTCAAAGGAAATTCCACGCCAGAAGGAAATGACGACACAGTGGACCTGGCGTGCAAAAATCAGTGCGGAACAGAAATTAGCATGAATTTGCTGAAGAAATCCACTTGGGAGGGAACGGGTGATTCTGCCCGGACACAAGGATGTGTTTCCCCGTAACACCCACACTGCTCCTCGTGCTCAGACCCACCCTGGAGGACGCCGCAGGCTCTCGAGCAAAGCAGAGCACACCCGAGCCCCTCGCAGGGACGGCCCCGCCGCCTCTTACCTGGGTCATCTTGGCGAGGTCCAGCGAGGGCCGCTGCTCCTGGACCTCCTCCGGCCTCCGCCGCTTGACGCCGACCTTTTTGTCGTTGAGCACGCAGGGCTGGGAGCGGCTGCGGGCCAGGCCGGCGGCGCGGCGGCCCAGCTCGGGCGTGGAGGCGGGCGTGCTGCTGGCCGAGGGCGCGCCGGACTCCGAGCACGAGAAGCGGTCGTGCGAGCAGGACAGCGACCTCTGCATGTCCACCCTGTCTCCCCCGCGCCCTCCGGCAGCCGGTTTCCTGGGCTGGCCCCCCGGGCAGAGCGGGTTGGAGCGGGCGGGCAGGCTGAAGCTGGAGCTCCTCTGCATGGTGGCGGAGCCGTTGGAGTAGCGCTGCACGCTGCCGCCGCTGTAGCAGCGCCGCTTCTCCACCGGCGTCCACACCTTGGAGCCCAGGGGCCTCCAGGAGGTGCCGCAGCCCGACATCTCGTCCGAGAAGGACAGCGAGCGGCACTGGCGCTTGCTGGGAGGGGCGGAGGGGTTGCCGTGCGGGTCGCTGAGGCTCAGGTCCTTGATGAGGTTGGTGACGGAGCAGGTGCCGGCCGTGTCCCTCGGCCAGCGCGGGCCCTCCTCGCCCTTGTCCGGCAGGCAGTCCCAGATGCTGGCGCCCGGCTGCTCGAGCTGAAGTGGACATTTCCTGCTGAGATCTCTCCATCTGTCATTTTCTGGTTCAGAAAGGAGGGGGAAAAAAAAAAAACACGCACAAAACAACACACACGCACAGGCATTAGCGTTAATTAATTCTGCGACTCGCTTTCTACGTCCATAAACAAAAAGAGTAGCATATGGGACGTTTTCCAGTACAAATTAATTAACTCTTGGAATATGGTTTCCCGAACTGCCAGCAGAGTGGGTTTAGATGGAGAGAGAGACAAAGTGACAGTCCCAGCAGGAGCAAAACTGCTAGAAGAAGATAAAAACATGCCTCTGAATATTCCAGGTTGCACTAGCTAAGGGGAATTCAGCAGTATAAAATGTTGTGGCTATTTGTTATGTC
Source organism: Rhipidura dahli (assembly GCA_013399225.1). Lineage (NCBI taxonomy): Eukaryota > Metazoa > Chordata > Aves > Passeriformes > Rhipiduridae > Rhipidura > Rhipidura dahli. The sequence continues at coordinate 504,587 of VXAC01007219.1, read as the reverse complement.
CTTGCTAAATCATGTCTCAGATGTGTGCAGTGTGTCCTGGGCTCCACAACTGATAATTGCCTGAATTTACAGCTCACTTTAAAAAACACAGAATCGTTGAGGTTGGAAAAGCCCTTTAGGATCATCGTGTCCAACCATTAACCCAGCACTGCCAGGGCCACCACTAACCCACATCCTCCAGGGCCACATCCACACGGCTTTTAAATCCCACAAGGGATGGGGACTCCACCACTGCCCTGGGCAGCAGTGCCAGGGCTGGACAGCCCTTTCCATGAAGAAATTTTGCTAAATGTCCAATCTAAACCTCCACTGATGCGACTTGAGGCAGTTTCCTCTTGTTTTATTACTCTTTTACCTGGAAGGAGACCCCCACCTGGCTGCACCATCCTGTCAGGGAGTTGTGGAGAGTGAGAAGGTGCCCCCTGAGCCTCCTTTTATCCAGGCTGATGTGTTCCTCCAGAACACAAGCTGTTCTCATCAGACTTGTGCTCCAGACCCTTCCCCAGCTTCCCACCAACAGCCAGGTCTGAAGAGAGGATTAAAGAGGGATGTGTGTCTCCTTCCCACACACATCCCACTGACAACCAAAGAAGAAAGCAAGGCACCCTCCAGGCTGGGCTGCCCTGGGAAGGACGGGGCTCTCTGCAGACACACCTTCAACACTCCACAGGAAAACCATGGCAGGACAACCCCGCCGGCTGCTGCAGTGGAAAAAAGTCATCAGCCAACAACAGCCTCTCACTGGTGCCTGTTTCTGTCGTTGGCTGCTGCAAACAGAGCCCAGCCGTGCTGGAGAACCGTCACTGACAAGTTTCACATGATTGCATCTAAACCACACAATATTTTGGGGGGCTTTTTTGGGTATTTCCACTCAGGCATCTGAAGGATGAATTAAAAGCCGTGCCCAGCCCACAGCTGCAGGTACCAGCCTGGTAGGGAAAATGCAACAGTGCAGAACACTTCTGACTAAGGTTTCAAGTCAGGAGGTCAGATTTGGGGCCCCTTGCAGCACTCTTGGCCCATTTTCCAATTTCTCCCTGCCTCCAGCTGCTGCCACAACAGCTCCAGCCACAAGCAGCCTGGCTCTGCCCGCAGTAACTGCACGGCATTTCAACTGTTGCTCTCCTCATTTTAATAAACACATTGAAAAGTGAGAAATCTGCGCTAGACAACTCCATCTATGTTTAGATCTTTATTATTTTTCCTCTGTACTACGCTGCCAGCAGAGAGATTTCTTGGGTCAGGTCAGCAGACAAAAGAAACAGAAATAGAAGCCGATTTTTCATGGCAAGCTGCCACGATCCTCTGGCTGGAGGCTGTACAAAAGGCCTTGGTGAAGAGGATACAGGACACCTTCCTCTTTCACCCCTGCTTCAGCACAAACAGCTATAAATCTTCCAAACCTGGCAAAGAAAATGGCACAAAGCACCACTATCCCCAGCCCCAGCTTGGGGTTATTTGCTTTTCCCCTTGCACAATGTGAGCTGGCACAACCTGGCTCCTCCAGGCCCCCAGCCACTGACCGGAAAAATTCACTGACCAGTCCCAAAATACCAGGTAGCCCAGAAAATGGGTTTTCAGTGCAAACAGAAAGCAGGTTGCCCTGAAACAAATTGAGAATAGGGTAGTCTAAGGGCTGAGGGTATAATTAAAGAATTCTGGAAAGCCTAATTGAAGAAAAGCTGCTGGTTTTCTGCTCAATTTTTGAAGGCTAAGATTCCCATCCTGCGGATGTTGATAACGATAATTGCACTGGAGCCGTTAATTCTGCTGCAGTTAAACATGTATTAATTTTCTTAAATTACAAACCTCAGCCTGGTTCACCCTGAGGCAGCAATTTGTTCCAGGATAAAACCCACCACGAGAACCCCTTGGTCTGCAGAGTGAGCTGCCTGGCTGGAAAACTCTCCTTTGCCTACTGGAATAAAAAGGGACAACCTGAGCAGGGTGTAAGTGCAACCCGAGGGGCTCTTGCCCTGCTTAAACAGGTTCTTCTTGGCTGTTTGGGTCCCTGGATGAAACAGCATCTTACTTCTGGATTTTGACTCAAAACTGCAAAAATAAACACTGACACCACCTCAAAAAAACCCAGCTGTTCTCTCGAGAAACCTTCACCACATCAAACGAACCCTCGTGGTGCTCGTGGGCTGGAGTCACAGCCCAAAAGCGGGGAGATGGGTGCTGTCCCCCATCCCCGAGAGCTTTGCACTGCCCCACGGAGAGCACGATCCACCTCAGAGCATCCCCGCCAGGTTTCCGAACGCTGAGCTCCAGGATTTGCGGGAGCAGCGCACGGACACGTCAGGCACTCTGCAGCTCTGTGATGGCCCCGGGCTTTTTAAATGACTGCTGTGCTCCTCTGGTGACACAGAGTAAATTTTAATGGCCACTCATAACCACAGAGAAGGGTGTAAAACCAAAACGCTGACACAACTTTTAACTACAGCGACACAAATGTGCTGCTATAATATTTTTACAGTTCCTTTTTATACATAATGCATGATCCTTCTGCTCAAGTTTCCTCTACATTCTTCTCCCATGAAATAATTTGCATTAATACATAATTTATTATGGCAACTTGTAAAGCAATTAGGGGTTTCAATCAATTTTTCTTATCCTTTTTGGCAGATAAATTCTGTTTGGAACCTAACCCAAACATTTGTCTGCGCACAGGTGCGCATCCAATTCCCTTTTTTTTCCTGTGTTGTTCAAGTTGAATTTTGGTCTCACAGTCCTTGTGCCCAGGGGAAAAGGCAGCCTGCCTTTTCCACCGCCCCTTATTTATGTTCAGGAGATAATTTCTAAGTGTAGAACATGTTTAATGGCTGTAATTAGCTGATGGCAGTGCCAGGGAGCTTTCCTAGTGCAGAAATAAGATGAAAATACGATAGGCAGATCTGTGCTTCAATGGGAAATGAAAACAACAGCCCCAAAATCTACTCTGGAGATTAAACACACCTGCAGGCTCCTCATGCCAACAGCCTGCATGGGGGAGGGAAATCCCCGACCTGGACAGTGAAAGGTACCCAGCTATTCAGAGGGATCCTCTGGAGATCCCTGCTCCAGCTGCACCTCACCCGAATTCCCCATACAGCTTTTCCTCGTTGCAGGGTGACAGTGTTTGAATGTGCACCAAGATGCTCTACACTGATGGTCTTCCCAAAAAAACCCCGAAATTCCAGAAAACCCTGGTTCAGAAAGAGCAGGCATGCAAGCCTGGCAGGGGCTTTCAGGATGCAGTGCAGGGCCATCACCCTCACAAAGGGGTTCGAGGTTGGATTCAGTGATCTTGGAGGTCTTTTCCAACCTTGCTGATTCCACTAGCTGGCTTTTCTCCTGGTTTGTTTGCTTTCCTCTGTCACCCATGGATGCTGAAAAGCCACTTCCAAGAAGGAGCTGTGCAACAGCAAGCCTGAGGCTGCCATCCTGCCCCGGCACGCTGAGAATGACGGTGTTGCCAGACGTGGTGGAGGAGTGAGGTGAGAGTGCCAAAGGACAGCCAAGCTGACCCACGTGCTCCATCCCTCACCCTGCTATGCTGCAGCACTCGAGCAGGACAAACTCTGAGAGAGCCCTCCAAGGGAGAGTGGAAATGATGGCTGCTTTGGAAAGAGCACTTCCCAGAGCTTGAGTGCAGGATGTGTCCCCAGTAGGCTCAAAGCCATCCTCCTCCTCCTCCTCCTCCCTTTTACAATCAGGGCCGGGGCTGGGATCCTGCATGCGCAAGCACCTTGTCACAACCTCAATAAAACCCTGCCTGCAGCTTCCCTCAGAGATAATTTCTTGCTTACACAGAAAACAGGAGGTCACGGCTGTCAGCACATGCCTGCTGAGCTTCCCTTGCTGGGTCAGGTTGGACAGGGCTTGGAGCAGCCTGGCATAGTGGAAGGTGTCCCTGCCATGGCAGGAGGTGGAACAAGAAGGGCTTTAATGTCCCTTCCAATCCAAACCATTCTGGGATTCTGTTACTTTTGACTTCCTATTTTGGAATTTCTCTGTCTTTGGGTGGATAGGAAGAGACATGGGCAGAGACACCTTCCACTATCCCAGGTTGTTCCAAGCCTCATCCAACCTGATATTGAACATTTCCAGGGATAGGGCAGCCACATCTGCTATGGGCAACCTGTGCCAGGCCCTCACCACCCTAATGCACCAACTTTCTAACATGCCACTTTTTCTAGCACAGTCACTGATATTTTCACTGGGGACATGCCATGGAGACTGCTGAGGAAGGAAAAGGGAAAAAAAGGAGGAAAAAATCCCCCAAACTATAAATCAACAGGACAATTCTTACACTCCTGTGTGTTTCAAGGACCCATCAAGGAGAAGGGAAAGCAGAAGCTGTTGAATTTATAGTTTTAGGCATTTCACCTTTAATCTTCCTCCAGGCAAAGGGCTACATAAAGATAAAACCCAATCTTTTTAGCAATATTATAATTTCACTGGCAGAAATATTTCTTACAAATCTAAAAACCAAAAGATTATTTAGGTCACCTTGAGAATTGGACCTAACCATGCATCATTCAATATATCAAGTCTTTAATAATGTTTGCTCAGTATACTGAGTTTGGTTACAATCTATAATCCATTTTCAGACTCTTGCAGTGTTTAGTACCTTATGAGAAAAGCTCCAGGATGTGGATGATGCTGTCCCTGGCAGAGGCTGGGCTTCCCTCTCCCCTGCTGCCCCATGGCCATGGGGTCCAAAACCAAGCTGCCTTCCTACCCAAAGCTGTCCTCACCCCAAAGGCACCAGAAAGATTCTTTTCTAAGATCCTCTTTTATCTAAAACCCCAGAAAAATCAGCCAACTTCCCTCCAAACCTCCAACATACACAGGACAGTGAGTCTTTGCCTCACATTGTCTGTGCTACCAGTCCAAACTTCATTGTGTTTATCTCAGTGCTTCCCACTGACAGGGCCTTGGCCCTTTGATGTGAAATATTCCCCCAGTTTTACATTTCAATAGTAACTTATTTAAAAAGTCAAGCAAGTTTTGGTACTGGATTAGTATTTGACCGTGGCTCACATTTGGGGACACCAAGAAGAACACTCAGGGAAGGTGCCTAAAATGAAACCCAAGCCAAGCAATGCCCTCCACACGAGGGAAGGATGGGCTCCTCTTGGCTGGGCATGACAGGGACCAGCACAGGGCAAGCTGAGGTCAAGTAGGTGACATTCAGTTCCCCCAGAAGGAGGATAATTTGGCAGCCATGAAGACCAGCACAGCAGCACTATGAAAATGCAGAAGGCTTTGTAAAAGTTCTTAAAGACAAGCTGCTTCTCAATTAGGCAGAGACTCTATCTGCTGAAGAGCCTGCCAGTGCCACAGTGCAAGACAAAACCATCTGATTTGGGTTCTTTGTTCCTCACTTATGTCTGAAAGGCAGGAGAGAGGGAACAGGCTGTCTCTATCCCTTCTTGACTTTGAAGCTTGTGATTTTCATCTGAAAAAGCCCCACAAATGCTCTGCATCTCCCCATGCTCCCAATGACTGGAGCTATCAGAGAGCTTGGGAGACATCTCCTGTAAGAGCATGTGCCCAGCTCTCATTAACACTAATGAGAGTTGGGTCCATGAAGAAAAGGGGCAGCCTCTTTGTCTGTCAAGGATTGGCTTCCACAGCAAGGAGCTTGGCTCAAACTTGACCTACAATTTTAATTGGGTTTTGAGGCCTCGCCCAGCGAGTGGCTCCCCGCTACAAACGCCAAAGAGCACAACACAACAGCACATCCTGTGGCACTCTCAGCTTTTCGGGATCATTGGCCAAGGCACCAATCCTCCATCCATTTTGGTGGCTGTTCAGCATAAAAATTGATAGGCATAATAGGTTTCAAACATCTTTTATCATGGTTACTGTCAGCAGCAAAAATTAAATGTTTTCCGTATTGTCTGAGGTCCATCCAACCACTTTGTGCCAGGTGGTAGAACATCTTAGTGATAATGCTGTTATTTATTGCTTGCATCATGCAAACAGTCAAGAACTGCAGTCGTGGATGGGCTGGATACTCAAACACAGCCTCAGACCTCAAATGTTTATAATCTCAGCTGTAAGAGTAACTCTAAAAATAATCAGATGTATCAAAGGGGAGGGGAAAGGAGATAACCAAGTCACTCAGCAATGGCAACAGGGCACAACAACCACAGGTGTGGTGGGGTGGGTGCTCCTCCATCCCTGCTGTGGGGGCCCACCCCAGAACCTTCAGGGGAATGGTTTTGGAGACATCCAAAAGTCAGGACATCTTCCCACCCATTGCCACGAGGAAGCAGGAGCAGAGGAAACACGGGAAGAAGCTTCTGCTACTTACCCATCACGCCACAAGAGAAGAGGGTAGGTCCTTGACTCATCTTTGGAGTGTGCTGCAAATAACCAGAAAAACTATTCACTTCTTACAGACTCGACCTGGGCACCAGGCACACCACCCTGCCTCCAGCCTGGGCAAAGCCACACTGCCCCTGGCACACAGGAGAGCCTTCTGTGGCCATGTCACAGCAGGGACACACCCAGTCACATTTCCTCAATGAAATCAACTCCAATTAAACGCTGTGCAGAGTCCTTGTCAAGGCCTGAGCTTGCAGATCAAGGGTCCTGCAGCCAATCCTTACCTCAGGGAAGAGCTGCAGCGAGGTCCCCATCCCCCAGCACCCAAAACTCTGGAGAAACTAAAATGGGAGCTGCAATTCAGTGGTAATCCTGGATTGGGCAAGAAAGCAGCAAAAGTGGTATCTTGAACCTCATCCAAGCCCATTAAGGCCTTCCCATCTAGGTACAAAGCAGCTATTTAGCTTTTTTTAAGCATATAATGTGTCTCTAAGGCAAAGGCGTCCTCACCTCAGCACTTCTGGGGAGTCTGTGCTCAGATTGTGCTGATTTGCACTAAAAATAGGGGGAAATGCCACTCTATGGGTACAAATTAATCCTGGTTGCTTTTTACACTCTTTTTTTCCCATGAATTTTCCTCTTGACAGCGTAAGAGACACCATCAGACTTCTAAAAATGAGCATGGATGTGTTCACATATAATAAATCAATGTTATCCACAGCTGCATGCCATTCCAGCTCTGCCTGCAAAAACACACTTTCATACTAATTGTTCCTTTATTATCCCTAAAAATATCCATATTCTGGCTTCTGAAGTGTCTATCCTGGCACCACCATCCCATCTGACTGAGGCTTTACATCATCTGAGGGAAGCACCAGCACGGCCTCCACGTTCATCTGCGCTGCCATAATTGTGTTTTATCTGGCATTAGGCCACTGCACTCACACCTTCCCTCCTGAGCCACGTTTTACCTGTTGCCTGCTCACATAACTACAGAATCTCAGAATGGTGTGGGTTGGAAAGGACCTTAAAGCCATCCACCTGGGCAGGGATACCTTCCATGTGTCCAGGTTGCTCCAAGCCCCATCCAGCCTGGCCTTGGATATTTCCAGGGATGGGGCAGCCACAGCTTCTCTGTGCCAGCATCACCAGTGCATAATGAGGATAAAAATTACAATAATGATGATGATGTACCAAATGATGGCACCTGAGCAATCCAATAAAGGATCCCACTTCATAACACAGAATGCTGGAAATACTGAATACAGAGGGATAGGGAGGCATAAAACAACTCTGGGGTGCAGATGTGGAGAAGGTAAATAAGGGTCAGTCACCTTTGGAGCATGTACCACTTCTCTAGGTGAAGTAAGGATATCTCCATCTGTCAAGCCCCACCCCTATGATGCATCAGTAGAATTAATCAGGAGGCAGAGAGGACAGGCAGCTGTCTCCAAGGAGCAATCAAAGTGGGGCAAAGATGGAAGTGGGACAAGCCCCAGAGAAGGCAGGGGCTGTGCCAGTGCACATCTGCGTGCCAGCCCCACAGACCAGACACTGCAAATGCAGGAGGGGAGAGGAATCTGACATATGTCCCATATCTATGGAGTGTAACTACCATTTTGTAAGAATTTTGCCTTTATACCGACCTGGGAGCTGAACCAAACGAGTCATTGGCTGTTGGCAGGTGGTACTGCCCCAGTGCTCAGACATTTATTTCCTTTGGGTTTCGCTTTCTGCCCTTCCCCATGAAGTCAACAGAAGAACTCTTGCTTTCTTTAGTGGATCAGCCTTCTTGTGGCTGTCTGCCCCAGTTTAACAGTCCAGGCAGCCCAGCAATTCACCTTGTGTACCCAGGACTATCCCTGCACTCGTGACCCAGCCCCAGAGCTGCGGGAAGCACTCGGCAAACACACCAGGGCAAAGTTTTGTGTTACAGCCCTGCACCTCTGCCATCACACAGCCCAAGCACCCAGCCCTTCTCGTAGGAGGAGAAGAAATTACTTTCATCTGCCTCTCTGCAGCCACTTCCCCTTCACCTGCCCCACACACTTCCCAGGGCATAGCTGGCATTGAATGTTCAGGCATTCCCCCCTTCCCACCCTGAGCAGCAGCCACGGGAGATGCTGCCTTCTCAGCAGGAGCCAACACTGCAGCAAGGATGTTCTTTTAATGTATCAATACCCTTCCCAAATTTCACCCTTTTAAGGCAGGATTTTCCACTGCCTCTGGCTTGCTCACCTTCTCCTCTGCCGTTCACTGCCAGGACAGCCAGCCTGCCTTTACCCCAGCACGCTGTGCTTTCTGCCTGGGGAGCCCAGCTGGGCAGTTTGTCATCCTCAGCAAACTCAGGCATTTGTATTTCTTTTATGTCCAGAATGCCCATTTAGGGCTCATCTTGCCAGATGCTTCCTGCTGTGCTCCTGCACGCCCTTATCTGAGACTCCCAGTGCACCCTGCCTTTCGGTTGAGTTTCTTCTCAGACCATACCCATCTCTCCAGGAGGACACAGGGAAAATGTCCACAACCAGCCTCCTTCTGATGGCTCTCCATCACTCTGAACCTCCTCCTCATTTGCTCTGACCCTGCCTCCAGACAATGTTGCCCCTTATTTTCTCCTGCCACAGGTACACTCATCCCTCACAGCACTCTTTAGTCTGTTTGCTGCCCCTCACTTGTTTTTTTTGTCGTTGCCTGCTCATTCAGCATGGTGGATTCACATCTCTCCAGGCTCACAGCCAATTTAACTACCACAGCACTGCCCTCCACCATCTCCCACTTAATCCTGCTTCCCATGTGCTCATCCTCCTATTAATGATGAGCATCTGTTCACTGTCAGTGAAGCAACTTCTCACCTGTGTTATTCACAACACTGGTTTGCTTTTTTATACTGTTTATCCCATTGGGTGCTTACTGAAACCCACATATGCAAAAGCCACAGCACTCCAATCATTTACAAATCACCTGCTCCTTGGATGTGAATGCAGCTTGGTAAAAATCAGTGCTACAAACCATCTAAAGACCCATCCCTGCAGGAAAGAAAACCCTCATTACAAAGCTACAGCAAAGTTCTTGGCAGTAAAACAGTTTTGAACAGAGATTTCACAAAGCTTACCAGCTCAGTCCTGCATGTTACGGAGTCAGCACCTTTGTTCTCCCGAGTTTTGGTTAAGATCATCACCATGGTAATGCAGTCCTGCCTCGGAGTCCATCAGGGTCCAGGCAAAGGGTGCTGGCAGCTGGGGGCTGGCAAAGCTCCTCTTTCAGTCCATGTTCCCCCAGGAGAGGCTGGGCCCTGCCAGCCAGGGACAGCCTCGGCGTGTGGAAAATTCCCTGCAGAGACAGAGAGGAGCAGCTTTAAGGGAATTGCCCAGAGGGTGGATGCACTGTGCAAGGGGCAAGCACTGCCCCAAAAACACCCTGATGGTGGTTGCTTGAGGGGAGTGTTTGTTTTAGGATCTTAAACACTGTTGGTGTCCCTCTGCTCCCCATCAGCACAGAGGTGTTTCACAGGATGGGGCGCTCACAGGAGCTGTCAGAAGCACACAAGGCACACAAGATGATCCAGAGGGACACAAAGATTTCAGTCAAATCTATAAAGTTTCCTCTGAATTCTCCATTTGAACAGGGGACTCACATCCCCTGTGTTGAAGATACCAGGACATTAAAAGAAGAGCTCATTAAAGCTCCAGGGTTGATCTCTGGACCAGCTGGGAGCAGACGTCCAGCAGAAAAAGCCTCTCCAGCATCATTATGGCTGTGAAATCCCCTGGATGTCCTATCCCACTCCAGTTATTCCATGATTCCCAATCTATGCAGAGCCCTTTAGGGAAAAAAAAACAAAGCAAAGAGTTGCCTGCAAGGAAGGAGAGACAGCTCCTTGCCCTGAAATCCTAAGGACCACACCATGCCTCCTGATCCTTACCTATTTCTTAGGTAGTTTTAGGTAAGAAAAGCTGAGGCTGGACAACAAAGAGGCTCTTCAAACACAAACTGCAAGCCAGGCTCGTAGAGAACTGCCCAGCCCTGCCCACAAGCCCTGCCTCACCTCCTGGCATCCTCCCCAACAGACTTATTCCCTTGTAAAGCAGACAGATTGCAACTCAAATCTGATTACCGAAATCAGCATTTTCCCCAAATCACTCCCATAATCCAGTTTCGCTGTTTTGCTGCTGTGCAGTAAATGCAAACAACCAAACCCACCATTTGCTCAATCCAAAGAGCATAAAACACTGATCTTGAACCATCCAGTCAAAGCCAATTGTGATAGTTAGGGACAACAGATGAAGATATTCCACCAAGTATTAACCCTCATTCCAAACTGATATGGCTGCTCTTCCCAGCTCCTAAATCATCCTGTCCATGTTCACTTGGATTAGAGCTTGCAGTGGTGTTAAGAGTAGCTCATTTAAAGGCCAGCTGGCTGGTAAAGAAAAATCACCTTCTATTATTTTATGAGGACAAAGTTCATCCAGAATGCAAAGCCAAGATTGGGAATCAATACATTTTCCGAAGATTTACTGTTCCCAAGGGCGCCTGGCACAGTCTCCAGCTTTCTGTAGGATATCAGTGGACTCATAATTTACAGTTTACTGGTCCCTTCATCATAAACCTCTGGGCAAGCCAGTGACCAAATGAAAACTGTCAAACAGGAAAGTAAACATTTCAGAATATCAAAATGTCAAATAATTTGTGAGCAGGGTTAGATGGGATTTTGGGAAGGGATTGTTCCCTGTGAGGGTGGGCAGGCCCTGGCACAGGGTGCCCAGAGCAGCTGGGGCTGCCCCTGGATCCCTGGCAGTGTCCAAGGCCAGGGTGGACATTGGGGCTGGGAGCAGCCTGGGACAGTGGGAGGCATCCATAGCAGGGGGTGGAATGAGATGGTCTTTAAGGTGCATTCCAAACCACAGCATTCTGTGGTTCTGTGATTTCTGTCTGTGACAATCTGAGCTGTCCCTGATCCCCACGCAGAGACAGGAGTGCTGCCTGCAGTGACAAACTCTCTGTGCTGGGAGGACACTGGGGCCACTCTCGGCACGAAGATCAAACAGGGGTTCAGAGCAGCCTGAAAGCAGCTAAGCACAGTTCCTCCTTGGCCAGGTATGATCTCTTCAGGAATAATTACCCTTCCCTGAGGTGATGGTTAATGCTGCAGCAGCAGACTCGGGTACACACCTAGGCAGGAGCAGCAGCAAGTCCAGGCAGAGGCTCCCTGCCCCGGCCGGCCAGGATGCAGCACACAGCATCACACTCCCTTCTCCCTGCTCCTCTGCATCCCCTGCAATTAACACAGCCCTAATGACAGGCAACACAGCAAACTGCTGGCAAGCAGGCAGCCACCACCACCACCCCCACCCCCAGTGTCGGGGCCGAGGTGCACTGCAGGTATCAGCAATTTTAACCACTGCTCGGTTGGGTTTTGGAACCATCCCCATGGAGAAACTGCAGTAAAAAGGGAAACTTTCCAGTGAAATGTGATCTCTGGCTCCCCATCCTGCCTCACAGCACTCCTGACGCACGGTCCTGCCCTGTCACATCCTCTCCATGCAAACAAGTGCCATGGGACACAGACTGCAGGGCTGGGATGGACTCTGTTGATGCTGAGGAGGAAACCGCTGTGTATTTATAGACTGGACACTTTCAAACACACATACACACATGCTAATAAAAAGACACTCTTCAGGGACCATTAATTACTTTAAGAAATATATTTCCTCATTTACAATCAGATTAAGGAACTGTCTTCATCATGAAGTCAAGGTTAAGTTTAGACTCGAGCCATGGCCACTGGGATTGACACAAACTCCTGAGCTGTATGAAGTGCCCACAAGAAGCTCTACTGCACAGAGACCCCCAAATTTTAGCAAACCCTGCTTTTTACATAGTTTGAAACACAAACCAAGCAGAAGCCTCATGTGATCTTTGCAGTGGCAGAGGTGGGGAGAGGTTTCTCTCAGAGCTGCTTCCTGGAGAGCATCGCAGCCATGGAGTGTTTGGTTTGGAAAAAAATTAAGTCAAATGATCCAACTCTTGTCCATGGGCCTAAAAGATAATGCTGGGGAACAGATATGCTCCTTACAAGGCATAAGCACAGCCCTAGAGCTGCTCATGGGGGACAAACAGCCCTGCCCTGCAGGGAGGTCCCATTCCCCACCCCACAACTGGTGTTACCACAAGCACCACTCACAGCCATGCCCTGTTCAGCTGCTACACTGAACTGCATGGGAAGGACCTCAGGACTCAGCAAACTGTCTGTCACATGCTGTGCCATGGCTGGAGAGAGCCTGGACAGTGACCAAAATCAAATCCCCATACACATTCTGAAAAACTTCCTCACAGGAAGGGTTACCAAGCCTGGAGACCCCAACCATGCAGGGATTTAAAAGCCCTGTGGATGTGGCACTTGGGGACATGGGGCAGTGCTGGGGAAACAGTTGGACTCCATGATCTCAGAGGTGTTTTCCAACCTTACCAACTCCCTGATTCCATGGTCTGACCCCCAGAATTACTCCCCATGAAGACGACTGAGCCCCAGCACCACACAGATTCCCACTTGCTGCGGCATCACCACCCTCTGCACAGAAAACATCCAGCCCCTGTCCAGCTCAATAATCCATCTCCAGACACACACACTGACATAAAACCTATTTACAGTGGAAAGGGCACACAGGAACGAGGAGCTGGAGCTGCACTTTGCATACTGATACACCTTGCAAGCAGAACAGGGCGAATTCTCCCAGAATATAAATCACCCGCCCCTGCTGGATTTTTAATGCTGATCAAAGGCTCCAGTGAAGGAGCCATGACCCAAGCAGGACCCCAGTCCCTACCCCTGCCCCAGCACCATTCCCTGTGCTGTGCTTGAAGAAAATGGCTGAGCAAGGAGCCACTGTGATTTCTGGAGTTCATTCAATGCAGGTTAGACCCACATGTCTGAAGGACCAAACCTAATCCCTCTGGGCCAAACTCTGAGCACGATTCCAGGGCTTCACCACCCTCCCACTCTCACCAGAGAAACAGAAATTCCCTCCACTATGCACATCTGGATTTCTCCATGCAGTCAGACCACTGTGGGGACCAGACACAGCACGGCTGGTCATCCCTTCCCAAACCCCACAGGGGCCTACAAAGAATTTGGGGAATTAGCCAGAGTTGGTGACTGTAATTGAAAATTGTGGGGTTTAAGGCTTTCTGTGAGTATAACAAAGCAATATTCACCCAAACTGAAAATCATGCCTCTCTCCCCATCCTTCCACTTCTTAGAAATGATTTGGGGCTACACTGAATCTCCTCACTGCACATCCTGTCTCACCCTCAGGGCTTTGGACAATGCCAAGGAGTACATCTCCAATTTCTTGATTTATCATGTTATGAATTTGGGAAAAGTCCATGAAGTCTATCATTTGCATGTAGCTAAGTCTTGGTTTATTTCCTCACTCAGGCAATAATTTGCCTTCTGCAGCAGGGCTGAGTGGGCTCAGCTCTGGGCAGTTTGTTCCCCTTGCCTGAGCACTATTCTGTGTCATTAGAGAATATTGAGAATATTTATTTATTAGGTAAAAACCTCCAATAAACGTGAGAGATGCCATTCAGAGCCCAAGAAGAAGACTTTAGGCTCTGAAAATGCCCCATGGACTAGTCCTGGGTAACCAGGATCACGAGTCAGCGCACGTGACTTTCAAAGGATGAAATTTCCACGGAAGCAGCTGCTTCAGGATCATCCCCTGGGACTCTGTCAAGAGGAAAGAGCTGCCCCAGGCTGCCCAGCCGTGGCAGGAGAAAGGCTGCAGCCCTGCCCATCTCACCCTGAGCCTGCAGTCAGTGCCTCCTGCTCCACAGGCAAACACCATACAGGATACCATGGCACCCATAACCCCGTGCTGCCCCACACTCCAGGCACTCAGAGACTACCAGCCAAGGAAAAGGAATAAGGAAATGCCTTTCTCTGCCTCCTGCTTGCATCCAGACCAGACTTTTCCAGGGCTAACAAGACAAAGACACGCTTTTAGCACTAATTAATAAGTAAGGGCTTGCCTGCACGTAACATTGCAAAGGGGGAGCAGTGTCTAAAGTGAGCACAGCCCCCTAGGGCTGCACAGCTTCAAGAACCACATCACCCCAGTGCTTCTGACCAACAGCTTCACACAGGAGCACAGGTTCTCACCAACACAGCCAGAACTCACCTGTCCTGCCATCCAGAAGGAGCTCGAGGTCTCCCATGGCAGCACCCATCCCACAGGGCCACGTCAGGAACCAAAAATGCCACGTGCAGCCACCACGGATGGCCAGCTGCAAGCTGGCCTATGGAGCCTGAGATGAACCCTCCTGCCAGGAACAACAGACACACCAGGCTCCTGCCCACAACCAGAAATGAATTACTGAGCAAATAAAACTCTGTTATTTCAATCTCATCCCTTGCTCCACATGCCTGGGCACTGCCTCAGCCTGACACCAAAGTCACATGAGGCAGAGGGTCCCCAGCACTCCAAGCCCCAAACCACACCTGCAAACACCCCCAGTCTCCAGGGAGAGCCTGAAGTCCAAGCTCATACCCAGATCTACGTGCTTGGGTCAAACCTCAACTGCAGGCAAGCTCTCACAAAAAAAAAAAAAAGGAATAAGATGAATTAAGGAAAATTACACACCATCTACTTGAGTAAAAGGTTTATTGCCCCTGTGCTCTTAGGGAGTAGCAGTGGCAGGGGAATGAGTCCCGTACACACCGGCAGCGGAAGGGCTGAAAGGACAGAGCAGGGGCAGAGGTGCTTTGTCTCAACATCTTTAGCTCGAAGGAAATGGTGCTGGCAGTGACTTTGCCTTTTCCTCCCTGGCAACTGAAAAGGAAAAGAAGAAAGCAAAATTAGTCATTGTAAAACAGCGACCAGCAAGAGAGGTGCAAGAGAGGAGCCGTGGGAAGTGACAGGACAAGGGGGAATGGCTTCCAACTGAAAGAGAGGAGGTTTGGACTGGATATTAGGGAAAAATTCTTCCCTGTGAGGATGGTGAGGCCCAGGTTATCCAGAAAAGTGGCTGCTCCATCCCTGGAAGTGCAGGCCATGCAGACAGAGCCTGCAGCATGATCCCAGTGCCAATGACCACAGAAATGACACGTTTTCTTTGAGCAAACCTCTAATCATTGCCTTTTCCACTCATTAGGGGACTTCTTCTACCTTTAAGTAGCATGTCCAGGGAAGAGTGGAAATACTGGACCAAGAGTTGTCTGTGGAGAAGAGCAGCTGAAGCAGCAGCAGCAGCAGCAGTCCAGCCTGCTGGCCCAAAAAGTCATCTCACCTTTCTGTGGGTTTCCCCCGCTGCCCTAGTTGTGAGATTTATTACAAGAATTTGCAGTGGTCTGTGAGACACTGTGAGTGTTGGCCACATTCCCAAAAGCTGAGGAATTGCTGAACTGAGAATTGCTTTGGCTGCTTAATCTCAACAACTAGGGATGCTGAACAAGGCAGCAGGGTCTGGGTTTACTTTTAATTACTGCTCAGAGCATGCTGCTCTAGTAAACAGACACAAAAAACCAGTTCTTGTTTCTTCCTCATATTCTTTTCCTATATACAGCCTGAGAAGTCTGAGCTGGAGACAGTAAATGGCCCCACCACACTGCTTTTAGTGACTCACTTCTCAAGCATCAACAGCTTCTAACAGCACATGAGCCCCTTGGAATACCTGTCTCCATGAAACAACACCCATCTGCTTACAGACACAACACAATGCTCTCAGGGTTACAGTCACTGAATGGTTTGGCATGGAAGGGACCTTAAAACTCATCTCTCATCTCATCTCATCTCATCTCATTTCATCTCATCTCATCTCATCTCATCTCATCTCATCTCATCTCATCTCATCTCATCTCATCTCATCTCATCTCATCTCATCTCATCTCATTCCATGTATCCAGGTTGCTCCAAGCCCTGTCCAACCTGGTCTTGGACACTTCCAGGGATGGGGGAGCCACAGTTTCTCTGGCCAACCTGTGCCAGGGCCTCAGCACTCTCAGTTAGAGAGGGTTCTCAGGCAGCCCAGGCTTCTTTGCTGGCTCCAGAGCTCTCAAAGTCCCTGTGAGAAGCAAGTCCTGGAGATGCAGAGTGAACTCCGCGCTGCAGCACCGACTGTGATGCTGCTGCTCATCAGTGACCACCAAAAATCCACCCAGATGAAGCAGAAGCAAGATCTGGGACATCTCCCTGTGTAATTGGGGAACACTTGCCAAGAGCCACAGCACCATCATCGCTGTCAGAGCAGATTTGGATGCTGCTTCTAAGTCAGATTTCTCCTTTCTCCAGGCTGAGCTGGAGAACAGGTAGAGGCCAGCAGCCCCTATGGACATGCCTGGATTTAGAGCAGGAAAATACTGGATATGTGGATCAATTGCCAGACTCTACATTATCTTCTACCAGCTTATTTATGGATAAATACCATAAAGTTAAAGAAACCTCATGTGAAGCCCAGCAAAATGATCACTTAGAACCTTCCAAAAATTGAAATTATCTCTCTGAACTCAGCAGGCAGTATTAAAAGAATTTCAGATGCTTTCAGTGGACGGTCCCTGTGCCCACACAGGGTGACACACATGCCTACTGTCACCTGCACACCCTACACTGTTTGCATTAGACCAAAGTACTTTGCCTCTTGGGCAGGCTCTGGGGGTTCATTCCTCAGCTGAGAAATGGCTTTCAAAAGAGCTCCTGGGCTCCTGAAAGACAAACCTGGAGTCTTTATTAATCCTCCTAGCGACCGAAAGGCACTTCTCCCTCCTGTTTGTCCATCCGTTGCCATCAACACGGGCAAGGGGAAGGCAGGGTGGAGGGAGGGAAGGAACCCTCCAGGGCCAGGAAACCTTTGCCCACACTGCCACCTCCATCTCTGCGTCAATTTCCGAGCCCTGAGCCTTCCATAAATCTCTTTAACGAACGAGCAGCCCAACATCTGTGAGTTGTCTGAATTAGCGTGAATTTGGCAGACTGAACAGCAAACTCGCGTCGCCCCGCAGCCTTCACGTTTCTTGTTTTCCTCGGGTTCATTAAATACACAACAATCTGTTACCAGAAGACGGTTCCTACGTGCAGGGGCTGCCAAGGAGCCGGGTTTGATAGCTCTGGTGGAGATGGGGGAATGTGTGGGGAAGCAGAAGGGGGCTCCTCCTGGTGCAGCAGGGCAAGGAGAGGATGAGCTGCACCCACCCTGCCTCCCCCAGCGACCACTCACCGCATGGCAAAGGCTGTCTCTGATGTCAGAGCCATCCTGGTGCAGCCAAAGCTGGAGGTGATTTTGGGAAGCTTCAAGGGGAACAGAGCAGAGTGTGGGACAAGCAGGGGGAGATGCCCACAAAAGCCAAGGATGTCGTTCCTGAAGCATCATCCCAGCTGGGACGGCTCTGCTGCATCCAGGTGGAGAAATCCAGGGTTATTCACACCCGTGAGCAGAGCCCTGGGCAGGGGGCACCCCTGATCCTGGGGAAAATGGGGGGGGTTCCCACTGCTTCTGGGCAGCACGAGGCCCAGGCACGCAGCAAAAGCACTGCCAACACCCAGCCACGGGCAGACTGGGCTGCTGCTGGGATGGGGAGCAGCACTGGAGGCTTTGCCTTCCCTCAAAAAAAGTCTTGAGCTACAAGGGAGAAGTCAAAGCAAACACCCACTCACCGTGTTTACCCATCTAAATCAAAGCCAAAGCAGCACTGAAACGTGCCCGACAGCATTTCCACGGAGCCATTCATGGAGAGTTTGCACTTGGCTTTTAGCTGGTGTTTTTAATATCGCAGGGAGACGCTTGCGAGGCTGGGATAATACGGAATCTGTTGCTGTAACACGCTCCGGGCTCCTGCGAGGTGTCAGCAGCACGTAGAGCCCAAACCTTCTGCAGGTTTGGCTCCATCAGGGGCAACCCTGAGGGCCACAGTGAGATGCTTCCCACGGGGAAAAGCTCCAGCAAGCCCGAGGTACCACTGCCCCAAAGCAAGGTACCCCACCAGGGGATTGCCCAGCCGGAGATGTAATGCCCACAGAGGACAGTCCTCCCAGATTTGGGATGCTTTGTCCCTGGAGATGGCCCTGATCCCCATGGAGTAAGGCAGGATGAGCTCCACTGTAGCTTAGCAGCCAGAAAAGCCCAGATTTTGCAGCCTGTCTCGGAGGTGAGGAAAACTTCAAAAAAGTAAGTGGAAATGCAAACAGCCCCTGATTTTATTTGGGCTGGCAAGAACACAGTCCTGCCCTGCGTTCCTCGAGCTCATTTATGACAGTGTGAACACGTAGTAATAAAGAGGAAAAAGAAATAAGAAATCTGCATTTTCCACCCCACAGGTCTCCACCTCTGAATAGTCTCCATATATCCCTCTTTCTCTCACACCAGAGGTGAAAATCAGGAGAGAAACAGATCCCCCTGTGCCATGGGAAGGGGAAGCCCAAAGGACAGAGGGGTTGGCCCCGGCACCAGCGTGGTGTGAGCCACAGAGCCCACTCCTGAAAGGGCATCCCGAGGAGAGCTGACCTAAATGCTGCATCCCATCCCGGCTCCAAAGCTGCCAGGAAGGGAATCACGCCAGGTATTCTGTCAGTGCACAAACATGAATGATTGCCCGGGACAAATGGGGCAGCAAAAACGTCCACCTTCATCACATGGAAAAAACATGCATCAACTTGCAACCCTAATGAGCGAAGGAATTAATGAATCCTGGAATTTGTAAACCATTATGGAGTCTCTAAAATAATGCCAACACCTTAAATGAATGGGACTGCGAGTTAAGCATCAGGTTCTGTTGGAAAACAAGATACAAGAAAACAATATCTACAGTTTCTGTAGATATTAAGGACAAAAAGAAATCCCACTGACAACGACAGAAGGAATGGTGGAAACATTAGCCAGGATGCAGAAAAGGAAGAAATAGACAATACAAAACATTACTGTCCTAAGTAGAAAGGAAAACAGCACAGTCACATTTGTCAGGAGTAATCTGAGGTGATATTAAACAGCAGGCACTAAATATAGATCCTTCTTAAACAACGGCTCCAAATAAATTCACACCTTCAATTTTATATGATCATGCCAAAAAGTTTTCTGAGCCATCACCACCGATGGTCCCTGAGGCTGGGCACAAACCAGCCTGGTAAATGTGGTGGGGGAGACCTCGAGCCCAGCAAGGCTCTGGTTTCAGTGCAAGGTCAGGGAGTCAGGAATCACAATTACAACACCAAGTAAAGAGCTCTCCCCTCACCTTTGTGCAGGTGAAAGGGAGCACTGGTGTAACACACCTCATTAAAGTGCACAGAAGTGGATGACAGCTCCTGAAAACACTTGACTGGCACATCTCAGACAGACCTGCAAGGGACTGGTGACACTGGCTGCAACAGAAACTGCACTGCCAGCCTGTGCCACGCAGTATTTCTGGCAGGAATTGGGAAGGATACAGGAAAAGGATACACAGTGCTGTGTAAGTGACTTGAGACCAGCAAAGCACTGAGCACAGAGAACTTGGTAATACAGAGCAAGAGAAGCAACCAGCACAGCTGCTTACAGAGATGCTAAAATGCACCTTAAAAAAACTGAATTGCTTAAAAGCCACTCACCTCAAAGGCAGGAGCATGTTCCCTGGCTCCTGCATGGTGCAGTAGATTACCCAGGCATGCAGGGGTATGTCCACAGGCTGGATAAATTTGGGGTCTCCAGGAAAAGAAGGGATAGTACAGCCTCTGTGCTCTGTGCTCCATGACCTCTGCAGGCACCTAGAGCCTCTTCCCACCTCTGACCAAGGTCTGGAGGGGACTCCAGGAGTAACTGGGGGGCTTGAAGACACAGGTACAGGGCAAGACTGGGGGAATGTGGAGTGGTGACTGCTGAGGTTGACCTGGCTGCCTCAGAGGGGGCAAGACAATTGGAGCAGGTGCCTCAGAGGGAGCAGACTGGCAGTGGAACACCTCCCAGCATGGTGGGAGACTGGAGTCACGCAGATCCAGAGCAAGGGCAAAGTGCAATTTTTTCCTGAACAGCACAGACAATAACCATTGCAATAAACCACAGCACCACAAATGACTGCAGGGGGCTCTCAGCCAGAGCTCTACAGCTCTACCTCTGCACTGGGGGCCTTTCCAAAAGACACCAAATCATAGAATTCTGTGGTTGGAAAAGACCTTTAAGATCATTGAGTCCATCCTCCAGCAAGAGTTCAGAAAATTACTAAAAGTGGTGATACATGGAGCAATCCCAGGAGCAGGGCTCTCCTGGCTCACTGCCCTACACCCCAAGTGAGCTGCTGCACCCCGTGCCCAGCAGCCCCCATGTCCCAGGGATCAGGAGGGTGGACTGACACAGCAGCTCCTCCACAGGCTGGCCTGGCTCTGGTCCAGCTCCTCTTGTAGCTGCCAACTTTATGGTGTATTGTGGGGTTCACAAGACAGGCACAGGGAGGGCATTGGCAGCACAATCCATCACACCAGCAGAGCTGGAACTTTTTCTTTAAATTGAGTTTCAAACACATACACCTGAAACCCCCATGGGAAAATCTACCAGCAGCACAAACCACGCGCAACCAAAAATGCGGGTGAGAGTTTCTAAATGAAACATTTGCATTTTGGCAATGCACATCTTCATTAACCACGATGCTTTCACTCTGAGAAGTACCATCCATTGCACTGCATTTCATTTATAACACAACTGATGGTCCAATCATGGATTGCAAGGGACCTTAAAGAGCATCTTGTCCCATCCTCTGCCATGGGCAGGGACACCTTCCACCAGACCAGGTTGCTCCAAGCCCCGTCCAACCTGGCCTTCAACACTTCCAGGGATGGGGCAGCCACAGTTCTCTGGGCAACCTGTTTTTCTGAGTTAACAGAGAGGCTACAAAACCAAAAGTGGACATTTTTAATGCTTTCTGCATCTTTATAAAAATAATGGCTCTTCAGCTTTGGCACCTAGTTCATGGTATTAAAACTTGTCCTTTCAAAAATATTATACAATATTCATTTTTACCAGCTGGGACCAAAAAAAAAAAAAAAACAAAAAAACACCAAAAAACCCAAAGCACATGGTAACATGGATAATTACAAATACATTTGCAGTAATTTCATAGCACTGACAACTATTGCCCACCACTCCAGAAGGCTGGTCTCAGTAAGGTTAAGGCAAGCACTGAAACACAAAAATCACAGTTACTGTGACTTTCCCACATCACTTGAAACAGGAAATGGCCAGCTCCACCTGGCCTAACTGTTCTGCCAGGCTGTCCTAACCAGAGAAGACCAGTTGTCTGCATTAATTCCTTTTCCTTATAATTAGCATTTCCCAGTGGTGCAGAATAGTGATGATGGCACTTGTGCAACTGGGGCACAGGAGCACAAAGGATTGTCTGGGGTCACTGCAAAAGTCATCATGGGGTAAAGGACAAATAAAAATATCTTAAATGCAAGTAAGTAACACACTTTAACTCATCCCCTTGGCTTTAGGAGCAGGAGGAGGGGTGAGTCTCTTGACCCCCTGGTCCAGACCAGTCACTGAGACCAAAGCCAGTCACTGATGCACCTCGGCAGCCACATCCTCCTGCAGCACCACCTCCTCAAGCCCTGCTTCTCCTCAGCCATCCAAAGGACTCCTGGTCCTTCCTTTCGGGAGCGGGTTTTGAGCAGGGAGAGGGAGAGCAGGTTTTCCAGCTGCTGGATCAAAGCTTGCCAGACCCCATTTATTACAAACCCTCGGAGAGGTAAGGATCTGTAAGCACAGAGCGGCCGCAAAGTCAAACTCCTCTTTCACCACGGCCCCGTACCTACCGCACAGCCAGCCCCGAGCCCTGGCTGCTGAAAGCAACAGCTATGGCCAGGAGCCACAAATACAGGGAATGATGTAGCCCAAGGGATGCTTCAAATGGACTACAGAGGAGTGACACCGATGATGCTGCTATATTTAATCCTCTAAAAGCAAAAACCATGACCAAGTCTCCCTCGGGTACACTTGTAGGGGGGAGGTACAGAAACTCAATGCACCAGAACAGATTTTTTGCACTCACTCAACCAGTTCTTAAAATATTACTCAAATGAAGTGATTACTGAGCCAAACTCGCCTGGTCCTTCCCACCCATCCATGCAGGGACCCACAGCCTGCAGTGCTGGGAGCAGCCACGCTTCCCACAGGGTTTGGTGCTGCTCCTCCAGGTCAGTCTAATGCAGTTTACTCCTCCCTGCATTTCAGAGAAACTTCCAACATATCAGAACTTATTTACCTCCCACAGCATATGCCAGATGCACAAGATGCAGTTATCACACATATCCAGTGCCATAGGCTACAAAACTCCTGGATAAACCACCTGAAGCCAGGAGAAATTCTGGCTGGAAATTACCTGCACCGTCACACTTGTTAATTTTC
Organism: Rhipidura dahli; assembly: GCA_013399225.1. Lineage (NCBI taxonomy): Eukaryota > Metazoa > Chordata > Aves > Passeriformes > Rhipiduridae > Rhipidura > Rhipidura dahli. The sequence continues at coordinate 481,907 of VXAC01007219.1, read as the reverse complement.
AATTCCCATTGATGACTAAAGTCTCACACATCCACAGCCTGTACTGAGATGCACCATCCCAGTGAGATTTCAGAAACATGCTCTTGCTTGGGAATCTCTAAAGGCAGCCAACTCAGAAAAGTTTGGAAAAACAAAACTGCCTGTGGATCTGCCCTCTCCAGTTCCCTGCAGCAGAGCCACGTTCTGCATTGCTGCTCTACAGAAATAGCTGGGTCGCGGGCAGCCAGGCTGCAACTGCGGGCGCCCAGCGTGACCTTGCAGAAGTCCTTTTTTCACAATTACAACACGGCCACTGCTCGTAGGGAGACTCGTGGGCAGAACCAGAGCTCCAGGGCTCGGGTCTGCCAGTGTCCTGCCTTGCTTTCAAGGAATTTACAGAAGGTCTCATCCCTAAAGGAAGTGGTGGCACCCACCCCGTGCCGCGCTGGGGATCGGGGACAGGGGCTTCCCCAAAGGCTTCATGACCCGGCAGGCTGGCAGGCACAGAGGAGCAGCATGGTGGAAAATTCCCTCCTCTTGGCCCGATTAGTTTATATTTAGCTCTCTGAGGAGCAGACGTGCTGGAGGAGCTGTTGTTTCGGTGATATTTTTGCCCAGCCCCGCAGGGACCCCTGCAATGGGAAATGGGGCTCTCGCCACCCGCTCTACCAGCGCACCGGGCACTTGAGACCCACGGCAGCCACAGCCCTCTGCTGCTCGGCAGACCTGCTTTTTTTTTTTTTTTAGTTCTGTTTCCCCGAGTCAGCAGGCTTGCTTCCTCTTCCTCCTCCTCCCCGTTTTGGGAGAGAAAGGAGCAGAAAAACGTCAGCCAAGAAGAGAGTTTGCTTGAGGAGCTGCAGAGGAGCAACCTCCCAGCTCCTCTGCTGCCCTGGTCCCCCATGGCCACGGGGATAAAACTCGTCTTTCTGAAGGTGTTTTCATTCTAGGAGTGAGTTTTGGCGAGTGCAGATCTGACACAAAGGCTCTGCTTGCCCTCTGGGATGTGAGAAGGAGACTCGACCCCGCTGGGCTGAGCTCTCCAAACAGCTACGAGCATCTCTGGCACCTTGCCCCGTCCCAGCCCGTTGGTCCAAAGTCTGTCCTGCCACAGATTAATGTTCATTAGGACTATTTCCCAGCAACATCATTTGACAAGCCACGTGACATGGGAGGGGGAAGGGAACAAAACCAAAATCACCCTTTCAGCTTGGGGTGTCCCTTTTTCCATCTGAGATTTTACAAGGCAAGTGCAAACCACCTCCATCCTGACCAAGAAATGGAAAATACTATTCAACATTTTAGGAAAGAAAGAAAAGAGAAAGAAGAATCTCAAACCACACAGATGCCATTTGAGAAATCAGAAATCAACCAGCAGTAATAAACAGGCAAATGGGATAAAGCCCATTCCCCTCCCCACCCATCAGGACACAGCCCACAGTGTCAGTTCTGCACACAAATACAGGTGTTTTGGCAAAAAGTTGTGTAACTTGTTCTAAACTTTTCTAAACTTTTTTTCTGAAAGTGAAGCAAGCCTTTGCTACTAGAAAAAAATATTATTGCATATGATTAACCAAAGCAGATTTGGGGATTTATATTGGTATATGTTTGCCTGTTTGCATGTGTGCATATTTATACACATGTATTTATTTATGCAGGTATCCATAGCTGAAAATTAACCTACATTGGTGCTGGCTGTGTCCCACAGTCTGCTTGATCTCCATATACAAAATCTGGATCTCACTCACACAAATCAATTATCTACTGAACTGATTTGCACAGATTTTCTATGCAAAGTTTCTCGTTTCCAGCAAAAGGCCATCTGCTTTTTATAACCGATGTGGTTCCTGGACACCTTGGCCCTGTGCAGAGCTGGAAGTCGCAGAAGTTTCCCTCCCTTCTCTGGGCTGAAGCTGGAAGTGAGAGAGCCTGGAGCCAGGGATTCGGCTGCAAACCCTCCCGGCACGCGTGGCCGTGCTCCACGTGGCCGTGCTTGGCAGGGTGTCCTTCCCTCTGAAGTGGAGAGAAGGAAGCGGTTCCAGGGCAGGTTGTTTTGGCCGGGTTTTTCCCCCCTCCACTTTAGAAAGCGAGGAGGCTGAGCGCTTCTCCCGACAAAGTGCCTCCAGCACAGGGTGAGCAGCCCCAGACCTGCCTCCCCGAGCCCGGCAGTGCCAGAGCTGGGCGTGACACACCCACCACCACAAGCATCCTCGGGCTGCAGAGGACTTTCAAAAATGAAGGAATAAATCAGAAGCTCACTTCAAACCCGCACCGAGCCACGACAGGTAAGGACAGAGCAAACCGCTCTGAAATTCAGGTTTTTTACTATCACTCTAATTAATCTGTTTCATGACCCACCCCAAATATTTTCTCTAGAAACATTATCTACACTGTTTTGGGGTTTCTTTTTTTCTTTTTCCAGCCCTCAGCCAAGCCCTGGTAAATATTTCTGCCCTCGACACAGGCAGGCCAAGGGAATCTGGGCTTTGTGATGGCAGCAGCATCTCCTGTGCTCAGAGATACCCGACACTGGGAAGAGATGCTCACAGCCCACCGTGTTTTTACTGGATTATCGCAAGACACTGCTACCTCTGCAATTTGCAAGTAGTTTTTAATCTGTCAAAATAGACTTTTATTATTGCTTGAGGATTCCAAAGGAAAATATGCACATCTGGTTTCAATCGCCAACTGAAGTTTCGTCTATCAGCCTATTTCATAACAAATTACGCTTACTTTTCACTCCAGAGGATTTCCTAAGGAGGGGACGAGCTGCCAAGGTACACCAGCGTCTGTGGAGACCGCACGGCACCGAGAGGCAGCGGCACAACTCAGTGGCAGGCACCGTGCTGCTGCAAACTCTCTCTGTGTGTCAAGTAAATTAAAATTATTGAGGAAAAGCCCCTTACTCGTGAAATCTCTGCGTACAGCTGTACGTGAAACCTTCACGTACCTTAGAACCTGGTCAGCCTGACGTCACTGAATGGAGAAACAAGACTTGCAGGCTTTCTAGGACGACCCCACTGCCAAGGCACTTCACACAGCATGGAGCTGCCGTGTCCCATCGCAGCAGCGTCGGGTGCTGGACACCCCTCTCTCGGTGCCCGGAGCTACCTCACACGTGCCAGGAGTGAAATCCGAGGCATGGCACGGTGAGAATTGTACGCTGGCCCTGGGTGAGCTGTAGAGCATCTCTGCGGGGACGCTCAGCCACAGCTGCCCTGGGCTGCAGCCCCCCGTGAGACCCCGAACCCGGGAGTTCTGCACCGAGCCCGACGGCATCCGAGTTTCAAGCCCCCTTAAGCACCACTCTCGGCCCGGAGAAAGGAAAACACGTGTTGATCTTTTCGCAGGAAATAATTCCAGTGGCAAAGGCAGAGGACTCCGAGCGGGTGAGGACCGCTCGCTGCCCGCTCGCCAAACTCCGGAGAGCCGCCTATCCCCGCACGTCGGGCTCAGCATCCCGCACCCCCCGCCGCTCCGGACACACATCCCACCGCTCCACGCTCCCTCCGGCCGCCCAGGAGGCTCCTCCGCGCTGCCCCCCGCTCACCCCGGGGCGGGGTGAGACCCGACGGCACAAAGGCGGGCATCCCCAGCCCTCTCCACGGGGATGCGGTGGCGGCGGGNTGCCGCCCTCAGATGTGCAACGAGGAGAAGGAGGAGGAGGAGGAGGAGGAGGAAATGCGCTTGTCACTTCCTGAGCGGAGCCAGAGCGGGCAGAGCCCGGCCCGCACCTGCGGAGCGCCCGCCCCGGGGACCCGCGCACCGGAGCGCTCGGCTGCGAGGGGAGGCTGGGGAGACCCCTGGCTGCCGCCCCGAGCGGGCATCCCCGGGGTCAAACATCGCCAGAAGGAGCGTGTGTAGGGAAAAAGGTCCAAAAATAATTTAAAAAGGGGGCTTCGGGCAGCGATGAGGCGCTGCCCGACGGGGAGCCGCGGGCTGGCGCAGGCAGCGCTGCCGCGGCATCAGCGCCCGCACACGGCCCCGCAGCCCGGGATGCTGCGGGTGCGGCTCCCGTGGGGCTCCGCGGCCTTTTCGGAGGCCGAGAGTGACTCCTGGTGGCACGGCCGGCCCGGGGAGGAGCAGGGGAGCTGGACTCCATCATCAGCTCAGTGAAAGTTCTCCGCAAGAAGAACTAGCGCCCAAGTTTTGGCACATCACATATGGACACCATCCACCCTTACACCCAGTGGTGGGACACGGGAAAAAGAAAAAAAAAACAGTCTTAAATTTTTCTCTCAGTTTTTCATAGAATCATTGAGTGGTTTGGGTTGGAAGGGACCTTTAAAGATCATCTACTTCCAGTCCTCTGCCATGGGCAGGGCCACCTTCCATTTGACCAGGTTCTTCAACCTGGCCTTGGACACTTCCACAGACGGAGCAGCCACAGCTTCTCTGGGCAGCCTTACTAGGGCTGCACCATCCTCACAGGGAACAATTTCTTCACAATTTCCCACCTAACCCTGCCCTCTCAGTTTGAAGCTGTTCACGCTTGTCCTGTCACTCCAGCTGCTTGTCCCAAGTCCCTCTCCAGTTTCCGTGAAGCCCATTTGGTGGGGCTCATTTAGGAGGGTGCTCTGCAGTATTGAAAGGCACATCTGCATGGCTGCCCGTGGGAATGGCCTTCAGCAGCACGGTGCTCTCACAGTGACATTTTCCATCCACGCAGGCTGCACCGTGCACAGCACGCGGGCTCCTTCCGAGAGCGAGCCTAACGAGCGAACAAGGAAACTTACATGACAGCTAAAAGGAAGATTTAAGACTCATTACAAAACAGAGCCTAAACATTAATCTTAAACATATGTGAGCAGACAACACAGATGTCATCAGGAATGATTCTGGGGCTGAATTTCATCCACCCGGCTGGATGGCCGGGCATGGTGCTGGGGATGGTGTGTAGGGACAAGTGAGGGACAAGTAAGGGACAAGTAAGGGCATGAATGGCAAGGGAAGCTGTAGCCGTGAGCTCAGCAGTGCTCCACGTGTCCTGCCCTGCTGTTGCACAGCCCAGGACAACAAATCACTGTCGAGAAAGACTTATCAGTTAGTATTTAATGCAGTGAAGAAGCAAGAGGGAAGCGAGCAGAAGTAGCAGGCGGATATTTAACGAGGGAACAGCTGCCACCAACACAGTAAGGGCTGATCTCAACAAAAGTGGCTCCGTGCTCAGTACACATAACAATGAGCAGGAGTGGCCAGCCTGAGTGGGCGATGAACAGGGAGAAGGGTTTGATGATGTGAAGGGGCTTTTGCATCATGTTCCTTCATCCCACTCAGTATTTGCTTTTCTTATCACGTGTTGAGACTGGTAGCAATAAAACACTTGCTAACTCCTTTTCCAGAACTTCGGGAATCAAGTCTGAAAATGTTTTTTTATGGTTTCCCAGTGGAATATTTCAGCAATAAAGCTCAGAGCATAATTGAATCCATTCCCGTGGCAGCCTTGGGCTCCAAGACTCAAGCAGAAAGTTGTTTTCTGTATGCTTCTGCAGTTCGCTCCAAACCCAGCATTTTCTGCCTCTCATCCTCTGTGCTTCCCAACAGATGAGCTGGCTGTGGAGAATTCCCAGCACATGTGAAAGCCTGGTGCTGAAGCACAAACCTGTTTTGCACAGACAGTATTTTCAGTAATGTTGTTTAAATAACTGGCTGCCCATAGGTCCCTGCTCTGGACAGTGCCTTTTCCCTTTGTCAGAAGGGGGGAAAAACAGAAATAACTTTCAAGCTTTAAAGAACTGGCCAAGACAGTTTAGTCTTCGTGGACAGAAAATTCATTCTGTTCATTTTTGAGCTGATTTGTGTTTTTGTCTCAGATGGCTGTGCTTTTGCTACCCACTGACTAGGAGCCTTCCTGATGGGGATGGAAACAGTGGATAGGAAAAAATCTAATGATCCCCACGGTCCTTCCAAAGTGATTCTGGGCTTCAAGTCATTAAGACATGTCGATGTAGCAGTGCTAAGCCCTGGAGATAGACAGCATTTCCTTCACTTCCAGTGTACAGGATTTGTCTGCAGCTACAACCTTCTTTCCATGTAGCTTTTCCAATGCTTCGCTGTCTGCTCCAGTTTGTTGTTATTCGAGTCATATGCACCAAGGTCACCAATAATTTCAGAAGCGTGTCCCTTTCTCAATGACCTACAACTCTGCAGCATCCTTCTGAGCACCTGAGCCATCCCAGTTGTTTATGGGTTTATCCTTCTACTTCTCCTGCCAGGCAAGGAACATGAATAAGGGACTTGCCCAGGGCCAGAGAGTCAGAGTGTCCCAGCCACAGGATGATGTCCCAGCCACCCAGCTGTGCTGGGTACCATGTACTCACAGGGACATCTTGGCTCCACCAAAGGTCTCCAGGAACACAAAATGGAGACCAGCTTCAGAAGCCACCCTACGGTTTCAGGGAAAATCCTCAGATTCACAAAATCTAAACAACAGCAAGAAGTATTTTTAACACATATTTCATGCCCAAGGAATGAACTGTATATTCTGTAATATGATCAATGTGCTGGGGGTCAGAAGGTACCTAAATCACAGATGCCCTAAACAGGTGAAGCATTGCCCTGCAGAGAGTTTAAACGAGGAGTGTAGTTCTGACTACACTTGGCATACAATGGGGTTTCCACCAAACTTAAAAATCCCTTTTTTATGTTACAGGCCATTTGCTGCACACATGCAACAGCTTTGTGTTTGCTGCCTCTCTCCCTGCCTTGGCAGAGGGCGTGACACCTGATCTGGGTGCCCTGGACTGGGAGCAATGGAAACATTAATGGATAAAATAAATAGGCCATGAAATACAAATGTAAGCCTTTCTCTCGCCTGAATGTGCTTATCACTTTGTCAGCCACGTTTGGGTCTGAACTGGCTTGAGATAAGTCTGGAGTTATTTGTCCTTTATCCACAAAGCCCAAGGCAGCTGCAGACATGCCCCAAAGCATCACCCTATGTTGGAAAAGCAGCAGTGCAACACCCACGGAGCTGAGGAACTGTGGAGTAGGGCAGCAGCCAGAGAGGCTAATTACTACTGAAAATTGGGGTGGAAGATCCTTCTGCTGGAATTTCAGTTCTCAACCCCATCAACAGTAGAAATTTCTCAATTTAAGTACATTCTCCTCACCTCTACTTGACACATGATGCTGTCCATGGATACCTGGCTGCTGCAGTGATTGTGCTGAGGTTGTGTCTGTTCCCTCACCGGGCTCTATTAGCTCCGGTTCTCCAGCACGGGCTTGTGAACTTGTGATTACCCAGAATTTATATGTTACCTGGCAGCTACTGATTTGCCTGACAGCACTCCGTTTAATTTCCAGTAACACAGAAATGGGCTCATTTCAGGCGATATTGTTACCTAACAAATGGAAATTAAGCCGCAGGTTGGCTTTTCCCTTATTTGTGTTAAACAAAACACGCCAGCGTTCCTTTCCCTCCTTTGTCTGGAGGCTGTAACACCTCATCCCCTTTCACTGAAAGCCCTTGGTAGCCATTAATTGCTCCTCAATTTAGCTGCTACCACAAGGGTTAGGTCATGCTCAACCTAGTTGCAGCAAAGGCATGGGATGGAGCCGTGCACCACCCATTCAGCCACGGAGCAGGTAACGCTGTGCAGAGCAGCCTCCCCTTCCTCCTATCCCAGAAAAGGCAGCAAGCAACAGGAATTCAAAGGCAGATCTCCTTATGGCTTTGCAAAGCCCTGGCCCAATTATTTCCTTTGTGCTCTCCACGTATTTTACAGGAGATGATTCGATACGTTAAAATGCTTGGAGGGCCTATAAAATAAAGCAGTTATTGTTGCAGCAAGCCATGTTCTCCACCTCTCAGCATGCCAAGATCAGGAAAGCAAATCCCAGTGCCAAAACACTGAAAATTTTGCTGTATGTTGCTAAATACCACACTTAAAGATTTTGTCTGGTATGAAACAACATAAAATTTGGCAGTTTTATACCAGGCACCCTGGCTCACAGCAGAACAGACACAGCAGAGTATATGAACAGGCAGATTTTCCTCACAATGGCTGCAGTGCTGCCAGTGCATTCCTGGAATGTGGAAATACATGGAAGCCACCGTCAGCGATGAAGAGAAGCATGCTGTGCCTAACGTACCAGAAAAGCTATTCAAGAACTCATCCTTACATAAAAATAACTCCAAAGAGTCTGTGTCAGCTCAGCTTTGTAGCTTCACAGGTATCTGTTTGCTGTGCCCTGCACACCTGGCTTCACCCTGCACTCCTGGGTACAAACCCAATCCTTCCAAGTGAGGGATTACAGTTCATCCCCTCATTTGCCCATTCATTTGACCCTTTGGGCTCACAGATTTCACAGCCCGTGCAGAACTGAAATAATTTCAATACAAATGACATGAGAGAATGTTGTTTGCTCTCCAGAGAATCACACCTGAGATCTGTGTGGTGGGACCTGCACTTCTTCACCCAGGTGTAACGAGCTCTGCAGGTTTAAAACCCCAAATCTCCCAAGTTCCTTTTTAAAAATGGTTGGAAAACTATAAAGTAAAAAAAAAAAACAGACTATCCTTTAGCTGTTAAATACCCCAAATCCTATGATACAGTCAAGGCAGCTGGCCATTCCCAGATTTCAGAAATGGTGTTGCAACACGGGGTTTGAATTGAAGAAGGTGAGCCCATAATGCAAACAGTTATTTCAGCCTGATGCTCTCAATAACAATTTGCAGGAATATTCTCCTGATGGGATAAAGAGCCTGTAATCACATGCTGCATCACTGCTGGCCCTGTCTGGAAAAGCAGCTGCCATAATTCTGTTGGTGTTGCTGATGTAACCCAACAGCTCTTAAAAAAAAAAAAATTGTAGCTCTCAGAAATTCTTCGTGTTACACCACAAAATTACACTGAGATTCAAGAACAGAATATTAATTCCACATCTTCTAAGCCTTCAAAAAAGAAAAATCAACCTTTAAAAAACAGCCTGTGGACAGCACAGCAGGCCAGGCTGGGGAGGGTTTGGAATAATGTGGTGTAGTGGAAGGTGTCCCTGCCCATGGCAGGGCGTCGGAATGAGATGGTCTTTAAAGTCCATTCCAGCCCAAGTGATTCAAGGATTCTGTGACTATTCCTGATCCTTAAGGACCACCAGCTGAACATGCCTCTCTTGTAGATAACAAGCTGGTCACCAAAAGGGAAATCAAGGAGTAAGGAAACATTAACTTTCCCTCTGAATTTTCTGTGTTCATTCAGTTGTGCCATGATTTTATGTCTGGTATTTCTCACTTTTAAATTCATTTAAAAATGGTTATAGGAGTACTTATTTCAAGAAAGTACTGCGATGCTGAAAGGGCAAAAGCTTTTTGTCTTAAGAACCCATTTACCTCACACTCTAGCAGAGTCCCATGTGTAGAAACTCTTCTAGAACAGACACCTCAAATCAATAATTATTACATTAATATCACTTGTTCACCTCTCTCAGATATTTCATCCTGACAATTCAGTTCTGTGATAAGCCCCATAAAATCCCAGCGTAAAATCCTCCAAGCTCTTTCAGTAGCACAAACCCTGCAATGAATTCAGTGGCCTCTCCCAGTAAATGCCTCAAAAGAGCATCCCTAAGCACAGCTTTCTTGGCTGTAGGAGACACCAGGAGCCAGGTTTGAGCATGCACCAAGCACAGATATTGGTGGACGTGCTTTGTTTGGGCTGAGGCACTAAAAGCCATCCTCAATCTTCCAGGAATAAAAGGTCTCAGTCCTGAGAGAATTTCATCCTTCAGCATGCTGTCAATGAACCAGGGAACACAAACCCTTTCTGTTCTGCCCACGTTCTATGCAAAACCACTCCAGGAAGGTTTGCCAACTCGGCAGCATCACCCAGCCTAAACTCAGTCCTGCAGGAACAGCCTGTGGGCTCAGCCACCTCTGGGATCCATGGAAGATGTTTACTACCCACAAACCTCATATTTGACAGTGAAATCACATGCACAGTTCTCAGATAGGGAAACAATAGGAGTAAAACATGTTCCAAATGCTCCATTTATTCCCCTGCATTTAGTCTGGTGTTGCAGCTGGAACCGAGAGTCACACAACTGTGTAGTCATGAAGATTCCAGCCTTCAGGATCTACCATGAAGCACTCCCCCAACTTCCAGGAGAGAAGATTTGCTCCTCCTGAATCAGTGCTTATTCCTCTGCCTCTTTTTCTAGCAGTTTTTTCACTGAAATGCATCAACATTTGGAGATCACACCACCAAGAACCTCCTGCCAAGATTAACTGCCCCAAATCAAGGACAGTCCTTGACAAGTCATTTCCAAATCCTAGGAGCTATAAAAAACCCTACTGCCTAAGCCAGTGTTTGAGCAGCTACCTAGACTCCCTTATCCAGAAAAGACCAGGTTTCCAACAGAGCAGATTTTAAATAGTAAGCCTTTGGTTACTGTTGCCTTAAAATAAAGCTCCTAAAACATGTTTTACAAGCATTTTTCTTCTCTCCAGTGACACCTGGAAATGCTTGGGACTGATGGAATATGCAAACTACACGTCAGATGCAGAAATACTTATTTTCAAGCAATTTTAAGAAGCTTATTTTTTAGCTTTACAAACTGTATAAAAATACTACCCAGAGAACAAAAACTATTAATAATCAGTTCTGTGAAGAGGAGAAAGCAATCCTTGCCCTAAACCTTACATATCTTGTGGAGTGGGAATCTATGGTTAAATTCCAACTAATTGATTAAAAGAAAATCCATGCCAGCCCTGATTTTATTTTCATTCCATGATTAAATACACATCATGCCTTCATTAGCAAAAATTACAGATGGGAATAAAACAGATGCCTGAAACACATCCTGCCAGAGTCCTTGACAATAAAAATTTCCTTGTATTAACTCTACCTTGCCAAAAATGTCACAGGCTTTTACTGAGGCTGTTATCAGCAGTGTACTTTGAATCCTTTGTACTACTATGCTAAAAACCCCCTCTGTTTGGATTCCCAGTTACATTTCCTAGCATTCCAGTTGGCTGCTGGGCAGAGGCACAACACAGGACTATAACAGTTACCCAAATGGTAACAAGCCCTTGGTTTTGGCACTCGGGTTAGAACCCAAGTCTGACCAAATATGCAAAGAATTACTCTGGGACTACATTTTTTCAGCTCTCCTGATAAACCATTCTCCCAACTGAATAGATTTCATTTTGCAAAAAGATGCAGCAGTAGGATTCCTACCTTGAGGACATCAACAGATGGATCACAGAGGGAGGACTCACCACTGTGCAAATAATGCCTTGATTCCTATGCTGGGAAAGGACTGGAAGTATTTATTGACCCTTAAAGATCTCCTGGGCTCTGGGAACAGGGAGAAGCATGGAAAGTAGGAGAAGCAATTCCCTGATAAGCAAACATGACCTTGCCTGTGAAACAAAACCTGATTGCCTAAGAGGGCCTCCTTGATGTTTGAAAGAACAAGTTTATTGTCACCTGCAAGTGTGTTTGTCAAGGCATGAAGAAATCTCATTTTCCTGCCTTTCAAGCAACAGCAATATTCTGAGGTTACAAAACAGAAGAAACGAAGGCAACAAAATTGAGTAAAAGGATTACACACAGAGGTTTGAAATATATATATATATTTTTAAAAAAGGAATAAGGAATGGATAGTTATGCTTTGAATTCTTTAGGAGTTATGTAGCTAAAATCCACCCTGAGAAATTCCCTGGAAAAATTCTGGTCATTGTGGCCCTAAAGACATTAATATATATGAAGGTTAATAATGAAGGAGGCATATGTCACACACCAGAGGCTGCAACATCACACCTTTATGTATTCATGAAATCAGGGAAAAGAACTGACCAGGCATGAACACACTCAGGCAAGGGAGACTTAAAAACACTCCCTCTGTGGGAAAAGAGCTGAGCTAATTCAGAGGAGACACAATTATGCTAAGTCTGAGAACCTCTGAAAACCTGAATTTAAAGTACCAACTGGTCCTTTTTTTTTTGAAAGTGCTGTGGGTTTTATACTAATTTCCCTCCTTAACAGCTACCTTCATGTTCACCTAAGAAAAAAAAATAAAGATCCAGCACTTACAGTGCAAAAGCTTGTTCCCTCTTCCACTGCACAACAGAGACATGAGATTTTTGCTTTGTAGAATACCTTTACCTCTATTGGTCACTGCTTACCAGCACAAAAATTAAATATCATATAATCTTTATGCTTCAAACACAAATATCATTCAGTTATGCTGGTCTCTGTATTTAGCACATCTGATTTCCTTCTCTCTTACAAACTTGCAGCTTCCCTAAAACAAGTGAGGTTGTAGCAAGGACAACATTTATGGGTGAATTATGCAAAGCTGAAATGTTTCTAGGGCAATGTTTTATAGTCCCTCAGAGCTCCATACATAGTATTTTACTGTGCACTCAAAGAGCATTTATTTACACACATGTCTGAGGTTTTCTGTCAGGTTTAAAGTTCAGACTTTTCTCATCTGATCTAATTTGTCCAAGATGGATGGCCTCACTTTTTTCCTTTGGAAAACCAATGCTGTTACACTGTTTCCAATTCTTCCTCCAAAGCAAAACTTGGGTGTTGGCAGCTCCTCCAGAATTTCAAATCCTGCCAGACAGAAATTGAAATGCTTTTATTAGAAGGAAGTCGTTTTATTCGCCTCTTGGATAACCCTTTGCAAACCATTCTTTATTCGTCTGGAAAACTTGCAAGTCAGTTAATCTGTGAGTTTATAGCACTGTATTGTTACACTGCACCACGGCTTTATACAGCTGAAACTCTTCCATGGACAATAAAAATCTTAGCTGGCTGACTTGCACAAATTAATGGCAGAAAAAGATGAGGACTTGCCAGTAATTTTGGTTCCCCAGAAGGGATGGTTGTTTCAGATCCACACTGAGTTTCAAGCCTCAGGCTTGAGATTCAGGAGCTGACTGGCGTGTAAAAAAACCCTCCCAGATGCATCAGAAGGGCAGCTGGGGAGGTGATATAAAAGGGCACAGATTTGTCAGTTCCCCTAACCACGGGTAACAATGTTACCCCAATTTTGAAGCAGTCAAAGGGTGAACTGGGTCTAGTAATCAAGGGCCCAGAAAGTATCAGCCGGCCACACACACTTTCCCAGGGTAATTAGACCAAAATTCCCAACCCCCAAAATGTCAGCAAACCTGTCCTCCTCTGGCACTGGCAAACATGGGAGCTGTAATATCTGAGGAAAACAGAGGGAAGACAGGCTGGAGCATTTCTAATCGCTTTACCTCCTCTAATCCTGACCTGGGAAAGTCAATATGCTAACACACACATTAAAATTCACTCATCCCTTCCTTCAGCAACCCCACGTTGGCAGAAGGCTCTGTTCAGCTGCTTACCTTCTCTGAACTCGTTCAGCAGCTCCTCCTTGGTCCAGTTGCAAGAGGTGATGAGGAAAAAGCCCTCTGGTTTCAACACCCTGCACAGGGACCCCACGTACAGCTTCCGCTTCCCCACCGCGTCACTGGGGTCGAGGCTTATGGCATCAAAAGTCCCCTTGTCAATGCAAATGTCAAAGCCTGACAGCTCAGCTGAGGGTGCCAGGAAGTCTTCTACCTAAACCAGAAGTCTGCAGCTGTGAGAACAATCTTCTACTCGGCAGCTTCTGAATCTTTCATGCAAACAAGACTTTAGGATACAAAGCTTCAATCCTGACAAGAGGCGAGCTCAGGGGAGGGTAACTCACAGTGCCACAGCAGCTCCTTTCTTCTCTACACATTGTGTGATGATCTGTTTGCTGTAACCTAAAGCTCAAACTAACACAGTTGAAGCCCATTCTTTAAATCATTATTTGTACTTTGATGCCTGCCATGTGCCAGGCACTGCACAAATGCAGAAGAACAGAGCCTGCCACACAGAGATTTTACAGCTGACACACGGGAGCAGAGACATCACACAGGTACAGAGCAGGGGGGTAGAACAGCACAGCAGAGCTCAGAATGACAGGCAGCCACAGAATCACAGTGTGGCTGAGGCTGGAAGGGACTTTTGGAGGTCATCTGCTCCTAGCCCTGCTCCAGCAAGGCCTCTCAAACTTCCTGTTGTTCAGCTGCTGGTAGGGATTCTGTCCCTTAAGGATTTCTTCCTCTACCTCAGGTCTGAAATTCAGAATGTAGCAGCCAACTGGTGAACCACTACTCTGCTCCCTGCTCCTAGCAGGGAAATCTTGTTAGCCCTAATGACTGTTACAAACAAAAAAACAAAGACCAAAAATCCTCCTGTAAACAGATTTATTTGCTAGAGTTCTCTCACAAATGAATGTCAAAAGACATAATTCATTTAGTACATTAAGTACATCTGCATATCAACTAGCTCGTTTAATCTTGAGCTCAATTGCTTTGTATTTCCTCAATTACCTTTCTCTGAAGACTTACCTTTAATTTAATGTTAGACATCCCTTCTTTCTCTCTTATTTTTTCTGAAAGCTGTATTGCAGAAGGTGAGTAATCAATCCCTGTGAGATTCATGTAACCAGACTTTGCCTAGACAGAAGAAGAGAATCTTTATCAGTGTGCTAGCAAATGTTTTTCTCCAGCCAGTACATTCCCTAGCTATAATCCATCTAATGTCTCCTCCTCTTAATAACAGGAAAAAAACAAACCCACCTTTTACTCATTTTTTTATCTGTTAGAAGAGCTAAATAGCTGAATGAGCTGAAATAATTCTGCCTGAACACCTCACAAAAAGAACTGGTGACTGAAAGCTGGTTTATGTCAAGTGGAGAACTGAGCACAGCTGTGAAAAGGAACACCCTGGAGGGGAACAGGCTCTCTTATCTGCACCAAAAGTAACTTAGAAACCAGGAATTTTCAGTGATGAGGGCATGTGACACAATGCCAGATGCTTCAAAATAAGGAAAAAAACCTCCCTGACACGTAACACTGAAGATTGAGCAATTATTTGGTTTATTACCCAAATTTTAAGAGCCAAAAGATATAATACATTGCACTAGAAATCCACAGCAAAATCATACATTTTCCTAATTATTCATGCTAATGTCTATTTGAATACAATTATTTGCATGCTGCCAGGTGTCTGTATCAGCAATTTTCAGGCAGGTTATGCACCACATATAACAGCACACAGTGAGTTTGTTTATCTAAGTTTGTTGGAGATAAGGATAACTCAGCTTAGGGAACTTGGTGAGATCCCAGCAAACCTTTGGCAAAGCAGGTGGGCTCCTGGCATCAGCTGGAGCTGGGCACGTGGGAGGGGAGCAGGGACACACATCCTCATTCTGAGGTAGGAGCTGAAAGGATCAGCTCAGGGTACCCCGAGTAGCAGTGGGTCTGGCAAGATCCAAACCTGACAGAAGAGCTCTGATTCTCTGGCCAGATGCAGGCTGTCACAGCAGAGACAGGGAGGAGGCTGGGGTTTGGAAGAATACATGGACTGAAGTGGTGTTGAGCAACCAGCTGCGTGTCTGCTTGTTCCAAAGGCTGACACCTCAACAGCCAGGAAAGCTATGAGGAGTTTCCACAACTGTCCTTCCTCCTTGCAGCAGCCCCTCAGGCCTGAGGTTGGTGCTAACCAGCTGTTCTGAACTGAGGGCTAATTGCAGCTGAACACAAAGACACTGTTGTTTGCATGGGATGGAGAACATTTATTGCTCAGGCTCCTGCCCACTGTTCCTCCCCGGAGCAAAGCAGGCTTCCTCAGATGCCTGTGCTGAAGGTTTGGGGGTGGAGGAGTAGTTCCCACAACAGCTCCTCTGTTTGCAAAGGAAAGGCCTGAGTCACTTCAGGGAGTTCCCATTCACTCCTCTAGTCTCGGGGGCAGAGAAGGAAGGTTTAGAGATAAACAACATCAAATGCTGCAGAACCTGTAAGGCCTGACTGTGACAGGAAGGGATCCTTCCCTTGTGCCAAACGTGACCACGCTGCACCCTGCAGCTGGACTGCTGCCCTGAAGCTGGCATCCACAGTCCTCTGCTGCTGCTTCTTGAAGAAGCAGACTGAAGAGCAGGAGGGAGTTTGGAACATTATCAGCTCTGCCCTGTGTTCAGGGCTGACACCCCCACTTGGGTGAACACCCTCCATTTCAGAGTTCTTCAATACTGGTGGCTCCCACATTACTCATAAAAATAAAGAGGGGGCCAGAGCTTTCTGTGGCAGCAAGGTTTCCTCAGAAGAGCTGGTATTTTTGGAAGGCAAAAGAATTATGTCCCAAATCCAGACTACCAGATCCCTGAAGTCCACAGGGATAGGACCACAGCCTATAAAAAACCAGCAAGAGGTCCCACTTATGTGATACTTATGTACCCTCAAGTAGTTCCCTTGCAGACAGGTGCTACTAAAGTCCTCTGTGACTGAGTTTTTTCCAGTACTGCCATTTCTATCCCATGATGGAGTCCACCTTCAGTGGCAGGACAGTCCTACAGCAGCTGCCAAAAGAATTCCAACTTGATTTCCAAGCCCTGCACTAACACACAAAAAATTCCTTTTACATCAACTAAGCAAGTGAGATCCTGAATTATTTAGCAAAAATAAACAATGTAATATCTGAAGCAACTTTTCAAGAGGGAACTGGACTGAAAATTTCCTATGAAAGCAACCACAGTTCTGTGAGGTGCTTAATGTAAGGCAGGAGGGTGCTCTCACAGCAATTTAATAGTTTTTAAAAGCTATCAGGCTGTCATTTTCCCATTATAGTATGAAAAATCAGTTTCCCATTTGTAAGTGCAGTCAGTATAAAATTGAAGTCTTACAAGTAAGAATTTTCTGTTGGGTATTTCAACCATGATAGAGCTATCACTGCACTCAATGATCACCATTATTAGGCTAATTTCTGTTAGTGAGATGAGCCATTTCTGCTTGTGATGACATCAGTTCTCCTGTGCTGTGGTGAAGCAGCCAGTCCCCACCAAAGCTTTAAAGTCCTTTCAAATCAAAGTCCTTGGTGAAGAAAATTCCAGTCCAAACCTGACTTTGGCTTCCAGTCTTTCCAATTCCTATGAGAACTAACGGAGCCAACAGGGAATGCAGAAGAGATGCTGTGGCAGTATGACAGCCCCTTTCTTTACCAGCTCCCCTGCAGTATTACACCAAAAAAAAACCCACTCAAAAAGAGGAAAAAAAATACTACAACTCCTAAACATCTTCTGCACAACAACATCATAACACTTCAAACATACCTGATCAGATTTTCCACCCTGACAGAAATGGGCACTTCTTTAAAAGAAGTGTTAACAACTTTTTAAGTCATATACACAAAACCTTTGGTTTTACCTACTTTTTACATCAGTTAGGAGTGCTGTGATGAGAACTGAGTGCAGAAAAGGGTCTGGTTTTGCACATGAGGGTGCTTTGTGAATTAGTCAATTTAATTCCTTTATCTGGGGGAGTTTACATAACAATGGGAAGAAATGCAATTCTAAATCTGGGGAAACAGGAAGGTAAAGTTGAAACAAGGGATTCTCAGGATGATGGATTTAGAGAAATACTTCAAATTTTGAAGCCTGACGTATTGACACTTTTTGTGCTTCACACAGATTACAGCTCCCTGTGATTACCACTGTTGAGAACTGTATTTAAACTGCTCTGATTCTGCATAAAAAAATACTCAAAAGTTGCAAAATACCAACCAATTCAACCAGTAAAACACCGTTCCCAGTCCCAATGTCAAGCACAGAGCTGTCAAGGGGGACCTTGTGTCTTTCCAACCAGCTGATTATGCGCACCATGCTTTCTTCCCCAAACCTGGAAAAAACAAGGGCTCAGGTCATTAAACCAGAAAAAATGTACAAAAGGCACAGCAAGTTTATTTCATCACTCACTCTCTCCAGCTTTTGCAAAGCCCCTCTTACTGTTGCAGAAGTAACAACTGCCACAGATCATATTCCATGTTTGCATTTGTTCAGATGAAAATTAATCACACGGCCTTAAAATTCACTGAAACACCAATTCTGGGAGGTGGAAACACCCATATATTAAAAAAGGTAGCAGCAAGGGCAACTTGTGTAGTTAAACCTGAGCTCAGGGATAAAAAGCAAATTTGTCAGCAACATACAGCTCAATTACCAGCTCAATTTCTGTGTAATGACACTTGTCCAAGTGCAGCTGAGCAATCTGCACTGTGAAATTGGGCAAGAGAGGAACTGCTGGTTTCAATGGTAAAACTCCCCATCATTTTGTCAGCAACCCATGGAACTGCTGGCTGTGGTTTTGCAAGGTTTTTAGGGTAAAGAAACAACAGAAACACCGTGCAGGAATTATTTTATTTACCAGATTTCCCCCGTATCTCCGATGTCTTGAAAAGTCTGCAGTTCTCTTTCGTACGCAGCATCCCAGCTGGAGTCGTGGGGGAAGGAAGGAGAGGATATCTTAATTAATACTGAGAAATATTTAGATTAAAGAGGGATGGGAAGAAAAATTGAAAGATAGATTAAGAGGAGTTATTTGGAGGAAATTGACTGTGTGGGTAGTGAGGCACTGGTCCTCAGCATAGGGAGAACATGAAAATGTGGGACAGAGTCCAGGGAAGGACTGGAGATGCTCCAAAGGCTGAAGCCGGGCTGGCAGAGCTGGGGGTGTTCACCTGGAGAAGGCTGCAAGGAAACCTCAGAGCCCCTTCCAGTGCCTAAAGGGACTCCAGGAGAGCTGGAGAGGGACTGGGGACAAGGGCATGGAATGACAGGAGAAGGGGGAATGGCTTCCACTGCCAGAGGGCAGGGCTGGATGGGATCTTGGGAAGGAATTCTTGGCTGTGAGGATGGGCAGGCCCCGGCACAGGGTGCCCAGAGCAGCTGTGGCTGCCCCTGGATCCCTGGCAGTGCCCAAGGCCAGGCTGGATACTGGGGCTGGGAGCAGCCTGGGACAGTGGCAGGTGTCCCTGCCATGGCAGAGGGGGAATGGGATGGGATTAAAGGTCCCTTCCAACCCAAACCATTCCACGATTCAATGAAAGAGCGAGAAGGCTGCAGCCTGTGCAGCGCTGCCACTTTACAGAATCACAGACTCTCTAAATAAATAAATAATACATAAACCCAGAGACTGATCTGTGTTGGGAGGGACCTTTAACACCATTCATTTTCACTCCCCGTGCCGTGGGCAGGGCCACCTTCCCCAGAGCGGGCGGCTCCGCGCTCCGTCCCGCCCGTCCCCGCCGCGGGGGCACAGCCGGTGCCCGCCCCGTGTCCCGGCACTCACTGCTCCCTGGTGCCCAGCACCGACGGGCTGAAGGGCTCGTCCCCGGCCACCGCCATGCCCGGCACGCCCCGGAACCAGCGAGCGCTGCGGGCGGAGCGGCCGCGGCCGCTCCCGGGCGGGAGGACCCGGGCTCGGTGATCGGGCTGTGAGGGGGGCACGGCCCGCTGCGAAACAGGGCGGGTTTCTAACCGCTGAGGTTCCAATTGATGCCTTCTCCTGGTCTTAAAATCAAAAGTTTAAGGTTAGAAAGGGATTTTACCTTGGTGTTTATTTTAAGGTGCACCACGGCCAGGTGGAATGCACCTCCATGCACCCCGCAGTGCCCACCCACAGTAGATCTGGGATCACATTGTGGGTGTCACTAATTAGCAGATCTATCAAAGATTCCCCAGTGAGAGGCTCCAGTGAGCCCCCTCCCCAAGGACCCTTCCCCTGGCTGGTTCTGTCTCAGGTTACAGAATGTGTTCTGGAGAGGCCCTTGGGCTCTGGGCACACTGATCCCTCACTGCAAAGCTGCTGAAATGTTCAGTCTCCCAGCTTGGCAAACAAGCCCAAGAATGGAGGCAAAAAGCACCAAGAATACAGAAGTTGTAAAAAAGTATAACAGGGGTATAAAAGACAAAAATCATCCTGGCATCATGATGGCTGCAGCCACCTAAAATCCCGTCCTGGCAGTGCCCAAGGCCGGGCTGGATGAGGCGTGGGGCGACCCAGTCTGAGCAAGGTGCAGGCCCGTGGCAGAGGTTGTAAGTAAGTGGTCTTTAAGGTCCCTTCCGACTCAAACCATTCCATAATTCCACAAAAATCATTGCGATAATTAAAATAACTGTTCATTCTTTTCAGTATTTATTCGTTGCAAATGTCGCAGACGTTATTGCTGTTACAAGGTTTCTTGCAAGGTGTTTTAATAAAAAAATAAGAGTGATAAACTGCTGCACAGTTGCCTCATGTACAGCTCTGTGTGTGTGTGTGTGTCACAGAACCACCGAATTTCTTCCCAGTATCCCGTCCATCCCTGCCCTCTGGCACTGGGAAGCCACTCCCTGTGTCCTGTCCCTCCATCCCTTGTCCCCAGTCCCTCTCCAGCTCTCCTGCAGCCCCTTTAGGCTCTGGAAGGGGCTCTGAGCTCTCCCTGGAGCCTTCTCCTCTCCAGGTGAGCACCCCCAGCTCTGCCAGCCTGGCTCCAGAGGGGCTCCATCTCCCTCATCATCTTCGTGCCTTCCACTGGACAAGCTCCAGCACATCAATGCTCCTCACGACAAGACAGACATTCAGGGGCTGGAGAGTGTCCAGGGAAGGGAAGGGAGCTGGGAAGGGTCTGGAGAACTCCTGAGGGAGCTGGGAAGGGGCTCAGCCTGGAGCAAAGGAGGCTCAGGGGGGACCTTGTGGCTCTGCACAGCTCCCTGACAGGAGGGGACAGCCGGGGTGGGTCGGGCTCTGCTCCCGGGGAACAGGGACAGGAGGAGAGGGAACGGCCTCAGGCTGGGCCAGGGGAGGTTTAGGGTGGACATCAGCAGGAATTTCTTCAGAGAAAAGGTTGTTAAATGTTGGAAGGGGCTGCCCAGGGAGGTGGTGGTGTCCTCACCCCTGGAGGTGTCCAAAGAACCACTGGACGTGTCACTCAGTGCTTTGGGCTGGGTGACAAGGCAGTGGTCGGTCACAGTTGGGCTCGATGGGCGCGGGGGTCTGTTCCAGATTCAGTGGTCCAAAGTCTCGCTCCCACTTCCCCATCCTTCCCATGGGAGTACCCCACTTCCCCCAGAACTACATTCCCCATGACGCCCCGCGGCGCCGCCGGAAACGGGCGTGCGTCCGGCGCGCGTGCGCCCTGGCGGCGGCGGCGGCGGTGTGTCCGTCATGGCGGCGTCCATCTCCGGCTACACCTTCAGCTCCGTGTGCTACTGCAGCGCCAACAGCAGCGCCGACCACGTACGTGCTCCCCGCCGCCGGACAGGGCTTGCGGGGCTCCCTCACACTGCACCCCGGCCGGCAGCTACGCTGAGGGGCTGCCAGGCCGCGCCGCCGCCGGTGGGGCCCGGCCGCGGGTCACAGCGGGCGGGGGCGGCCCCAGACGGACGCAGCAGGGCGGGATGTGAGGCGTCCGGGCGGGATGTGGGGCGTCCGGGCGGCTCCCCGCGGGATGTGGGGTGTCCGGCATGTGGGGTGCCCGGGATGCTCCGCGGGGTGCCCGGGATCTGGGGTGCCCGAGTTGCTCCCTCCCGGGTAGGATGGGGGGTGTCCCGGCCGCTCCTTGGGTTCTGGGGTGCCCGGGATGCTTCTCCCGGAGTGTGGGGTGTCCAGGATGCTCCCCCCGGCATGTGGGGTGTCTGGGCAGGCTGTGGGGTGTCGGAGCGGGATGTGAGGTCCCCTGGGATGTGGGGTGCCTGCGGTGCTCCCCTCGGGATGTGGGGTGTGGGTTGTGGTGTGTCCGGGCTGTTCCCCAGGATGTGGGGCGCCCGAGCGGGATGTGGGGTGCCCGGGGTGCTCCCCGCGGGGTGGGGCTCCCGCAGGACAGGGGTTGTGGGTGGAAAAATGCTCCTGTAAAAGCTCCGTGAGCGGCTTTCCAGCAGCTGCGACTGACCGCGGGCGCAGTGCAGAGCCGGGGTGTTGCCGAATCCCTCGGTTTTGTTGGCACGTTTTTAGCCTGAGTTTGCTCTTTTTCTCTGCACCTTGTGCCAAAACCTCCTGATTCCAGCTCAGTCTCCTTCCTTATTTTGGCTAGGGATAGAGAGTAAATTAATTTACCTTAAAATTACCTTACTTTTAAATTGCCTTCTGCATTTTACAATCCCTGGTGTTGTTCAGGCTCCAGCCCAGTCTCCACACTAAAATTTGTGTAAGTCTCTGCAGGTTTAAACTCCTCTTCCCTTGGCTTTGCTGGAGCAGAGCAGCATCGTGCTCAGGCCTCCTTCTTTTCCCCCAGGGGCTGGGGGGAAAAGAGCCCTCCTTTTGTGATGTGTTTGTCTTGTGTAAGTTGTGTGTAGAATGTTACATTTGGACATCCCATCCCTGTAGTGTTGTAAAAGGATGTTGGTGAAGCAGAAAATCAGCTTTGGTAGAACATCAGGGCACTTTATACCCACTGCAGCTCAGATGTGTCTTTCAGATTTCATCTTTGTTTCAATTTAAGGCTAAGAAAGTTACAGTAAATGACTGCATATAGTGAATTTTTTGCCTATTTTTAATCTTATTTTTTTCTTTTAAATTTGCAGGAAGGATTTCTTCTGGGAGAGGTGAGACAAGAAGAGACTTTTAGCATTAGTGATTCACAGATCAGCAACACTGAATTTCTACAAGTGATAGGTAAGTGCTGTAACTTTGAGATGTTCTGAAATCGGCACTGCTCAGGTTCCAAGTTTTCAGGAGGTTTCATTAAAGATTGTGAGACCATCACAGGGTTCCAGACTTTCAGGTTCACGTGTGCCACAGTGTCTGTGTGTTTGTGGTTGAGATGTGAGGAAAGGAAACAAATCTTTGCAAGTTACAGGGGTTTTATGCACCTCCCTTTATGGAGGAAAGATCATTTATTGAAGACATTTATCTGCATTCCATGATGGAGAAATTACTGTGGGGAATTTCCTGCTTGATACAGTTGCCTAAATACAGCATGTGCTCAAAATAAAATTAATTCCTTGCTTGATTTACTGATACTGAAAGGGGCAGATTTTCAGCAGCAGGTTTGGATGGAGGGCTGGGAGCTGGTGACATCCTAAAATGTCACAGCAGGGCTGGACAAGGAATATTTGTTGGACATTTGTTGATAAGCACGAGTTCTGTACAGCTGATCTGTTGTGAAAAAGGAACAAAGATCAAAGATCTTGCTGTCAAGTTTTGGTTGAGGGAGATTTTTTTAGACATAAGTGAGAAGCTGTTGCATCTTTCGTTTATAGAAAATAGTAAAGCCCTGAAAGAAGCTGCCTTTTTGTTTCTGGATATATAACCAGCTGTTAAAATATATTTAAACCTTCCTAAATACCCAAGTATGCCCATACCTGGCTTTGTGAACATGATCTCAGATAACAAAGCAGTGTGTGCACAAAGCTCAGTGAAAGCACCAACAGCTCTGGATTGACTCTCAGATGTTATTCTGACACAGAACAGGTGATCTGGGAACATGTGGAGTGGTACCACGTTACATCTCAAGAGATTTCCCACCTTGCAGTGGTGATGCTTTTGAGCTCTGGACTCCAGAAGGTTGAGTAGTTTCCTGTTCTGGTTATTCCTAAGAGAACATGGGTGGTAAATTGAAGTATCAGCTATGAGCTAAATTACAGAAAATAAAGGCATAGCATTTTTTGTGTGTGCATACAATCACTGTCAGTGTGTTGCTGATGGCTCTGTGCGTTCAGACAAAACTGACAGGGCCAGTCATTTTTAGGTTTTTAAATTAGACCTTCAGTTCAGTTCTTCAGTGGTCACTGATCTTGGTTATTGTTGGCAGTGATGTCACCACCTGCAGCCTTGGCCTGCTTTCCTAAACCAGGTGTTTGTGGTGTTAAAAATTGCTCCCTTTTTAGATCACCCCTTTGTCACATTATTGGTTACAGTGACTTTATGAAAATGGAAATTACCCACTCCTGGAGACCTTCTGGATTTTTTTTGTTTGCCAGGTTTACTTCAATTTTTATTCATCAGAATTAACTCTTGGACTCCCAGTTCAGTTCACAAGATTGACAATTGTGGCACCATTGTCACAGATGAGTTTTAATCTTCTTCTCTGTCTCCTTACTATTGATGTTTAAATATATGTCTGTGTACATAGTATGTGTACTAGATATGTATATATTTTAAAAAGTCAATGTGTAAACCTTAAATTTAGAATGTTGGCTGCTTCATGTGGTCTGAGCAGGAGGCTTCTTGCTTCCTGTTTCTCAAAACACAAGGTCTGTGTAACAACATCATCACCCAAGAATCAAGAATGTTGTTGCAGTCAATGTATTTGCTGGAAGGAATTGGTCTAAGCTGGAATAATTGTACTTACAGGCTTTGTTAGCAGATAGTTTTCCCAGATTCCTGCATGATGGTGTGAAAATATTAGAGTTGATACAATTTTCTATCAAATAAAGGGAGTCAGTAACTCTCAACAGCAGCATCCTGAGGAGTTCTTGCCAGTGAGATGGTGCAGTTTCTCAGGCAGTGTGCCTGGAATGGATGCTGAGGGCCTTGTTTTGACAGACACCAAACGTGCTGAGATGTGAATGTGTGCTGTTCTTGGGAGCTGCGATCCATCCCCTGGTGCCTCTGCAGAGATGGCAGCCCTGAGCAGCCCGTGGCTGCCAGAGCAGCAGGTGGTGAGTCACTGCAGGGAGGCAGAGCCTGAGCAAAGTTAGTGCTGAACACTCCATTGGATTCTGGTGGAGGAACTGGAAATACCTGTGCTTCATCATCACAGAATCCCAGGATGGTTTCGGTTGGAAGGGACCTTAAAGCCCATCTTGTTCCACCCCTGCCATGGCCAGGGACACCTTCCACTGTCCCAGGTTGCTCCAAATCCCTGAAAAAATAAGTTGTGCTTGGTGTTGTAAAGATAATGTAGATTGGATTTTTACTCTTTTCTCACTCTTCTCTGAGACTGCTGATGTGTTACAACCTCTTCTGATTAAATAAGCTTCTTAGCATTTATTACAACCTTTTCACTGAAAAACACTGTCCTGACTTTTTAATATTTCATGTAAAAGAATTATAAAGTACAGCTAAGTGTTTTGAAAATGCTTTTAACCCCGTTTCTCATTAGAGATTCTGTTTGCCTTCCCTCTTTAAATACTACAATATATGATATTTCAATGCTTCCCTTCCCCATCCTTTTTTTATTCATTGCTGCTGTAATAAATAATGTATATGAATGCAAGTAAGCTGTTGTGGAAAGGTGTAGCATCAGAAATGCCTTTGTGAGGAGTTTGCAACTATAAAATAGTATCAAAAGTGTGTATTTGAGGCTCAGATAAATCTCTGTGTATCTGAGCAAGTGTATGCCTTGCTTATTAAAATATTTTTCTGTGGAAAAGGGCAGATTATAAAGTGAAGGCAGTTTTCTGGCTATGATCTGTGTCATCAAGTGCTGTTGAGACATTAAGGGCAGTGTGTGGTCTGACACAAATGTTTTCTTGCTCAGTAGCTCTGATGTGGAAAGTTCATGCAAGATATGCCACTGTAATTTCTCTTTGCCTGGAGCAGTTGGACATATGTCATTTTTTGTTTGTTTGTTTGTTGTTTCAGAAATCCATAACCATGAGCCTTGTTCAAAACTCTTTAGGTAAGCTTTTTTTGTTGTCTTGCTGTGGTGGCTGCAGAATACAAAAATAGGGAGCTCCCTGCAATATATTAGCATTTCAAATGTCCCTACCAATGTTTGCTCATCTGATGGTTTTACAGAAACACACAGAAATGGCACCAGCCCTGACAATCAAAGTAGGAGTTCACAGTTTTAGTAGTAGTTTGGAAGGGGTTTATTTCTCTATCTCTTTGGATTTCCATTTTGTGTAGCTGGTGGAGGTAGGGCAGCAGTCAGGTGAGCTCATATCACTCTGATGATGTGGATGAATGTCAAAATCAATTTAAACTATTGTAGTCTTAGGCTGGCTCTGCCTGGGCCTGGTGGCTCACAGCATCCTCTGTGTGTCCTAACCCTGGTAACTTGCTGGGTTACCAACCTGCGCCAATTAATTATTGTAAAAGTTTCAGCTTTCTAGTTATTTTTGCCTTCTGATCTCCTGAACTCCAGAATTTAAATTAAATATGGGGCTAATATATTCTATTTAACAGCTTCCATCTCTTTACATGTAGATTTTCTGTATAATCTCCACTTTTTACACAGTGATGGCTACTAAGACGCTGTCTAGAATTCCTTTTGAGAAGGAATTCCTAATTAATCTCCTCTTGTCTTGAGAGATTTCCAGCCAATTAAGAAGACACAGTAGCTTAGACATTATGATTGACACTGGTTGCATTAAAGAGAAAAGCTGCAGTCAGTCACTTGCTGGCTGATAATTACAGAGAGGGTACTCTTAACCCAGTGATTTAAATGCTGCAGACTCCACACATGGAGATAATATCCCAGTGTCTGGTCAGCTCCTCCTGGATCCCAGGGATGCTTTGTGCAGCACATATCCAAACGGATCACGTTCCCTGCTTCCCCCAGGCAAGGAATTGGTTGTTAGTGCTGGAGCTCATGGAATAAGGGGAGCAGGCAGGATCTCACTGCGTGCTGCTGCTCAGGAAAGCTGATGAATTCATTTACTGCACAGCATCAGGAACTCTCACAGCTCATACACTTTTTATCAGGACCAGAGCGTGCTGTTGGTTATTCCTGTAAAGCACAGACAGAGAAGGAGGTGGATATCCACTGCTTACCAGGGTTAGAAATAAATACTGCAAACATGAATTGGAAAGATTGTGACAATGTAACCTACTGTCTCAAGTTAGTCATTAGTTGTAGTCTGGGTTTTCCCAACAACTTGAACCTTGAAGCAAATGACACTTTTACCTTTATTTACTAGCCAAGCACTGAGCTCAGGATTTGGTGGTTTTTTACCCCTCCCCACAAAAACTGAGATCATAGACCCCTAAGCCAGAGCATTTTCCTGCACTGCTTTAGGTGTTAGTGATACCAGCTCCTGAAAGAGACCAAGGAGGAATCTATTTTCAAATGTTTTTCCTTTTATCATGCAGCATGATATACTTGAATTTCTAAACCTATCTGCATAGGTAGATTTATAAATTCCTAAATCTGTCATGTCCATGAAATAACAACATGTCAGGGTTTGGGTTCAGCTGTGGAAGCAGAACCATATGGAAAGACCATGATACTTTGAGTTATTGCTGACTCCTTTGGCTTCAAGGGTCCAACCCTGTAACTGTACACTGAATGTAACTGCAGGATTGGAGCTCAAGGAATTAATTTGGGGTTGCATGTTAAATGGCCCTGCTTTCATTTCTTCTAGCTTGGTAGGCTTCTGATTATCAAAGCAGGGTTTTACAGAATGCTGGTTAAAATAAAATTGCACAGTGCATTTCTGTTGGTAAAAGTAAGGCTCTGGAAGTTGCTTTGTGTTGTCTAGAATGCCATCTACTTGTAGAACACTCAAAGTATAAATTATTTACTTTACGTATAATATGTGTGTATAAACTGTGTACCTACCTTTCTGTCTTCCTTTTTGTTCAAGCTTTTATGACTATGCAGGCAAAGTTAATGAGGAGAGTTTGGACAGGATTCTTAAAGACAGAAGAAAAGTAAGTTTTCTATATTTTCCTCCTGTTGCAGGCATTACAAAGAGTGGGTTTGGAAAACAAATGAAAAAAAAAAAAGGTAGTTAACTAGAAGAAATACTGTCCTTCACAGATCTGGTGGTTTGTTTTGATCCAGGGCTTATCCTGTACAGAAGTTGTTGGATTTGTGGTGCTTAGATTAAACTGGGGACAATGTCTAATTTCCTTGAAGAAATGTAAAAGATTTAAGTGTAGGTCTCCAAAAGTGTAGGGCTATACTGATCCTCTCAAACTCGAGGCTCTAGGAATTCAGTTTGTTTCATTGTCCTAAAGCTTTGGGTAATGGTGATGCCACAGTTTTAGCCCCTTTATTCTCAGAAGGTAAATCTGTGTCTCTCAGGTAACGCTTTGGGTTTTTTCTGCTGTAATTTACAGAACGTTATTGGATGGTACAGATTTAGGAGAAACACTCAGCAGCAGATGTCATATAGAGAGCACATCATTCATAAACAGCTGACACACATCCTTGGAGTGCCTGATCTCGTCTTCCTTCTCTTCAGCTTCATTTCCACTGCAAATAACTCAACCCATGCTTTAGAATATGTGCTTTTTAGACCAAACCGAAGGTAAGCAAACTCTGTCAATGAGCCAATCCTCATTCTTTGTTCTGCTTCTTACTGCTACGCTTTAAACTGTTTAGGAGTTTGTACAATTGCACTTAAAGAAGGCTTTGTTTTTGTCCAGTGATGTCTTGGGGTGCTTGTAAATGATGATGGGTTTTGGGGGCTCTTTTGTGCAAATAATTTATAAATTAAAATTAGAGTGAGCAAAAATTCATTTCAGTCTCTAAATCATCAGACAAAAAAAAAATCTGTTTTAAGAGACATCAGATGTCACTACTGTGTTTCTTACAGTGGATCTGAATGTTTGAGTGCACATTTCAAAGGTTCTAAGAGGTGTGGAGATGGCCCTATACTAAAGGAGTTTTTGATTCTGCATTTATTTTGAACATAACTTGAAATATTCAGCTACTTTTATAACAAACCTAATGCAGAAGCTTTAAAATTAGATGAGTTCTGATCATCAGAGGGATGGGGTAATATCAAGGCTTTTGTAAAGGATGTTTTTCAAATTATTTAAGAAAGCTTTCTGAACTTTCTCTGCAGGTATAATCAAAGGGTGTCACTTACTATTCCTAATCTAGGCAACACTAGTCAACAGGAATACAAAGTTTCTTCAGTGCCAAATACTTCTCAGAATTATGCCAAAGTTATTAAGGAACACGGGTAAGGACTTTTCCTTTTAAAATAGTCATCAAGCTCTACACTCTGTACCTCCCAGAGAACACTACAGATGTGCATGTTGAGCAGTTCTGGAGGACAGTGATCAGTTCCCAGTGTGCTTTTTTCCTGCTTAGAATTGGATCTTTTAGAAGAACCAAGGGAGCTCAGTGCACTATTCAGAAAAGCATAGTTGGTGTGGCCAGTCCATGCTGGGGCCCTTCTGGCTGGAAGTTCCTGACTTGGTTTGCACCCACCACCCAGCCCCCCGAGGAATTCTGTGTGCAGGCTTGGTTTAAAACTTCAGCTCTGCCTCAGAAGCATTGAAGTCTTGTTGTTTTTCCAAAGTATTTTCAATTAAATGCCATAAATTCAAAGTAGCTTTTCTGGCTGTTAACAATGAAATTATACAAGCTTAAAGATTTTGGCACAAGTTTAATCTCATTCAAAGGAGACTTCATTGTTCCAGAAGGAATTTTGGTATTGAATATGCTGCTGTCCAAATTTTGGTTTATGACAGTATGTACTATTGCAAAAATAGGATATTTAACAATAAAATACATTTTTAAAATAGAGTTAGACTGCTTAACAAGAATTAAAGGACATCATGAGCTAGAACCCTGTATTATCTTTTCTCACTAATGATTTCTGCTTTGCTTTCATTTTTAGTACTGATTTTTTTGACAAAGATGGAGTGATGAAGGACATCAGGGCTATATATCAGGTTTATAATGCACTTCAGGAAAAAGTACAGGTAACATCCTTTACTCCATATTGGTCTGTATATATGTGGCATCTTTTATTCATCCTTTGGTAAAAGCAGGAGTGAAGGAGATGGAGATTTTTAGAGCTCATAAACAATTATCAGGAACTGTAGGGAAATAAGTCTGAATTTAAATGTTTCAGTTTCTTTTTAATGTGAGAGTGTGATTTGCAGCGGCTGCTGTGAAAGTGGTTGGTATGAATATCACCATGAATATCAATTTTTGCAAGTAAATGATTTAATACTTAGTGATTTATGGGAGGTGTTAGTCATTTTTAAGGGTTTGCAGTGAAGAGAAGCCCTGCTGAAGGCTGTAGGGATTTGCAGAGGTTTAAAAATGACTCCTGGCTCTGGGTACGGAGCATGAGCAGAGCACCATCTGTTAGTTAAAACTTGTGAACGTTTTGTGTGGAGCATGAGTGAATCCTGCTCCAAATGTGCCAAAGCATCTGAAAATGCCTCGAGTGTCAGCTCTGCTCATTGTGAGCTTGTCAGTTCACAGCTTGTCCTGTGTGAAGAGCAGTGGAGCTGTGCTGCCCCGGGAGCTCACACATCTGCTAATTGTGCTGGAGTCACAGCTTGTTCCCAGGCTTTCCCTTTCATCTGCCCTGGGGGGATTTGTGTCTGTGCTCCAGCTCAGCTCTCTGCTGCTTGGCTCCTGAAGCAGGGAACAAGGCAGGAATCCCTCCAACCATCCCCTGCACCTGCCTGCGCAGGGGGGAGCTGCTCTTTCTCACTGGGAAGTTGCTACTTCCAACCTCCTTTGGAAGGTGGGTAAGGTAGACACTTCCATGGCAGCTTCAGGGAATAGGAAAATTTCTCTTCAGAGATGTATCCATTAGCTAATGGCATTATTCTGTAATGCTGGTCTTGCCAAGAGCACAGCTCTTTGTGCTGTCCTTTGTGCTCCTGCTGTTGTTTCAATTACTGCCTGGAAAAATGGAATTGGGGTTCTTTAGCCTGGAGAAAAGGAGGCTGAGGGGAGACATTGTTGCTCTCTTCTCCCAGGCAACTAGGGGTAGGACCAGAGGAAACCACCTCAAGTTGCAGCAGGGGAGGTTTAGATTGGAGATTAGGAACAATTTTTTCACTGAGAGGGCTGTCAGGCATTGGAACAGGCTGCCCAGGACCATGGTGGAGTCACCATCCCTGGAAGTGTTCTCTTCAAAACTGATCATGGTTATTGACCTTGACCAATACTTAATTACACAAAATCACAGAATGGTTTGGGTGGGAAGGGACCTTAAAGCTCATCTCATTCCACCCCGAGACACCTTCCACTTTTCCAGGCTGCTGCAAGCCTCATCCAGCCTGAACACTTCTGGGATGGGACACTAACCATCTTTGGATCTTATTATGAATCTTGTGTCATGATGAATTATTTGGAAATTCTTCTCATATAACACAGCAACAGCAGTAAAGAAAACAATCTTGAGGTTGAATATCTCTGCTACAATTAAATCCTGCTTTTAGTTTTGTGCTTCAATGCCTTCTTGTTTGGTAGTAGCTTTATTAATGTTGTCCTGAAACTATTTCCTATATTTTTGCCAATCTTAGCATATCTTACGTTTTTCTCCCAGGCAGTATGTATAGATGTAGAAAAAAGTGAACGTGTTGTTGAATCTTTTCAAGCTGATGTAAACAAGTTAAAAAGGCAAATCGCACAAAAGAAGAATGAAAAAGAACAAGAAATAAGTAAGTTGCCTTTTAATTTCCCTTTTTTTTTCCCCACAAGCAGATGCTGTGAGGAGAAAAGGTTTTGTGGAGTTAAAATAATTGTTGTGTTTCTGGTAACTCATGGGAAAAAAACATCCCATTGGGCAGGGCAATATGATGGATTTATGTTGGGTGACAGCTGAGCTGTGAAAGTTTGTGTTGCAGGTATTTCTGCTGGAGTCATCCAGTGTTAGCAAGCTGAAAATACAGGAGAGACAACACTGTAAAGAAAGAATGAGCAAGTCAGTTCTGGAAATAACACAGGAAAATATCAGTTGTAGGAAAAGAGAAGTGGAAAAAAAAAAGCTAAACACTGGAGAGTTTCCTTCTGAAGGAAAGAAACAGGGTACTGTGCTCACAGGCCAGGAGCTATCCATGGTTTTATAAAATCTTTATTCCCACTCCCATTTGCTGACTTAGTGGTAAAGATGTTTAGAATTGAAATACCACTTTTCAGTGTTGAAGCAAATCTTTGTAGGTGTTGTTCATCTTATTTTGCTGCTCCATCATTTCCTGAGTCAGTGGACTTGCTGTGTGAGCAGATTTGGCTGGTTGCCACACTGTCCCTCCTTCCTGAAAACTGACTGTGGCCTCAGGAGACTTTGGTTAGCAGTAGAGAGGTTTTGTGAAGCACTTGGCTCTTTCCAAAGAGGGATTGCTGATCTAATTGAATTTGTGAGTGCAAAGGAAGACTGAAGGTAGAGATAAGGGGCAGAGAATAGGCAAATGGGAAGTAAGATGAAAACTCAAATAATTCATAAGCAAATCACATATTTCAGCAAACACTGCCTCTCTTTACCCACGTTTTGAAATGCTAAGCAAATGTGGAAATGTTGTCATTTTAGCTACAAGGTGATTTTTATTATTTCTGTATCCTGTTAGCTAAAGCACTGTCTGACAAAAAGATGGTTTAGGTGGGTGAACACCCTAAACTCTGCAATGGGCCTGCTGCTGTTAAGACTGGTATTTTAATTTTCTCCAGGCAGCAAGGTAGCGTTATCACATGAGCATTTCAGAGCAGTTTGATCTGTCAGCCCAAGTTCTTCTTTCTCTGAACCTCAAAGATAAGGCAACAGAGCCAGGATTAGCCCAGGACCATTTAAAAGGTGGAAGTAAATGAGTCACTGCTGTTTCCTGCTTGGCTGTAGATGTGAAGTAGGCAGGGAACTGCTACTATGGGGAAGCAGAGGTGGGTATTTAGTGTGACTGGAGCTGATCCCAGCACAGATGGGAAAAGCTGAGGGAGGAGGAGGAGGAGGAGGAAGAGCAGTCAGTGCTCAGCTCTAGGTACTACCAGGGAGATGCAAATGCTGGACTGAGAATTCATGCCAGAGCGTATAATCATGTGAGAGGGCTGAAACAAGAAAACATGCAGTGTGGAGCCCTGCAGTATTTTTAGATGTGAGTAGTTAATTACTGAATCTGGCCTTCTGTTCCCTCACTTGCTCAAAGCTGGGAGAATTTCCTCGGTTTTAGTGAGGAAAAGGGAGCCTTTGATTCCAGTTCCTGTGGGAGTGTTGTGTGAGAGCTTGGTGTTCTTACAAACTTTGGGTTAACAGGTTATGACTTACACACTGCGGCATAAAAGGCAGTCGAGACTTCAGTTGCCAGATCACTGAAATAGTTCTGTACATGTAGCAGGATGTTCCAGGCTTTGGTGAGTGCTGTGCACCACCTCCCAGATGCCAGGAAATCTCCCACTGCAGTTCTCCTGTTGTGGCCCAGAAATGGAGTGCTGTTATGTAGCCACTTGAGGGAATATGCTCTTTTTATTCCCAAGAGACATCTCACTGACTTGGTTAAAGGAACTGTTCATCCTTCATTTGTGGTTTCTCCAGAAAACACCATAGTGTTACAGTAAATGGAGCTGATCCCATTGTGTCCCTCACCCTACACATCCCAGTGT
The DNA here is from genome assembly GCA_013399225.1 of Rhipidura dahli. Taxonomy (NCBI): domain Eukaryota; kingdom Metazoa; phylum Chordata; class Aves; order Passeriformes; family Rhipiduridae; genus Rhipidura; species Rhipidura dahli. The sequence goes on along the minus strand of VXAC01007219.1, from coordinate 448,929 downwards.
TGGTTCTGACAGGTTTGTTGGTTAATAACCCCTTAGGAACCAGTCAAAAACCTCAGTCTCTCCCAGTGCTTACAAAACTTCCTGCCAAGAAGTCTTTCCTTGTATCTAGTGTACAGTATTCTAATTTACATTTCTGCAGCAGCCTCTTAGGCACATTTAAGAATAAAATTGTTTCCTCGGTCTTCCCTACTGATCCCAGTTATTCCAGTCTTTCCTATGTTTTAGATCTCTGATGAGTCCTTTTATTTTTTGGTAGAGTTTCTCCAGTTTTCCCTATTTTTTAAACTGTGGTGTTAAAAATTAGTTATGTTCCAGTTGCATTTTTAACAACTACAGTGAAATGATACCTACCTGTATCTCCACAGCTGAGCACACTTCATGCATATTGATATTCATAGTTTATATAAATCAAGTTTCTTTTCTGCAGAAGGATGCAAGTGTTCCTCATTTTGCAGCTTTTGCAGTTCATTATTCCTGTGCACGTCTTCCTCAAATTATTTTCCAAATCAGCTCATTTTCCCATCCCTATTCTGATACCCTGCTACATTCGCAGCTGTAATTCCATCATTTAGGTTTTTAATGTGAGTGCAGCTTTAAAAATAATAATTTGAGGGAAGAAGACATGGTGACTTCTTTGCAGGGGATATGAGATTGTCCCCTGGCACAGGGGGCATTAGAAGAGAAAGCACCAAGGGATAGTTTTAAGATGTAATATCAAATACCAATTATCATGGATGAAAAGTGAGTTGAGTTTTACTGAATAAAACACAGGTAGAGAGGAGCAGGCAGGTTGAGCCGTAACACAGGTGCTTTTTGATGTGAGAAGGAACTGAAAAATACAGAGAAAAGATGAGGTGGAAACAGCAACAGGTATGGAAACATCCTGTAGCTGTGTTTTTTGGGAGCTTAAACTGAAGGAAATGATCTGTACAGGATCACTGGGCACATGAAAGTGTAGCATGCTTGCACTTGGTTAGTTTATTTGCTTTCTGACTCATTTTGGGTTTGAAGTGGGATCACTGGGATAATTGAGTTGTGCTGATCCTGATGAGTTTCATGGCTGCACTGCTAAATTTAGGGAATTTTGTCACGCTCAAAGAGCAGGATGCAGTGTTAAGCAGGATTTGATGTGATGATCAGGGGTAGTGTATTGATGACTCTCTAAGCCTAAAATCAGAATTTTGAAAGATGAGTAGAGCAGACTGAGAGGACAGGATCCAGTGCTGGAGTGGGAAAGCAGTGCCAGGAATGAACATTTGATGACAAGCTGAAAGAAAGAAGAGAGGACAGGCAAGGTGGTCACAGCTCAGGTATGTGGAGCACGTTGCCAAGGAATCACTAAATACCCCCTGTTCTTTGCTTTGTAGGAATGCAGCAGGCAATTTTAAGCAGGCAAATGCCAACAGATAACATGGAACCCATGTTTGTTCCACGAATGTCCTACACTGGGTTTGCTGTGGAAGGCTGCACGCTTGAAGACTCGGACGTCTCCGATCCTCCCCCGCCCTACTCGGATTTCAACGCCACCACCACCACCGCAGACAGTTCAGTCAGCCCCGGGCTCCTGGAGAGCAGCAGCGTCTTCATGCCTCGCCCTCAGGCAGTCGGTTCTTCCAGTTACGTTTCCACAAGTGCAGGATTGAAATATTCAGGCAATGGAGCATCCATGCCCCCTTCCCAAAGAGCGCTCGCTGACAATGGTGACGAGTCAGAAGACAGTGATTATGAGAATTTGCTTGAACCCACAGAGTCCTCTGACAGTGAATACTCACAGACAAGAGAGTCACGACCTTCAACACACCCCGATGGTGATTCCAGGAACACTCAAACTTCTCAGATTTGATAGGGGGGAAAACAAAACAAAAAATCCACATGACACTGTTTTTTCATAATTGTTACCGAGAGATTTTGGGGATTTAACCTGGAGGAAATGAACTACACAGGATTACTGTGCACACAAAATGTAGAAGACTTGCACTAGATGGTTTATTCACCTTGTGATACATTTTGCAAGTTTTATAATGGAATCATTAGGATAATCAAGTTGTACTAATACTGATGAGGTTCGTGGATGTACTGGTAAATTTAGGCAAAATGAAATTTATAGAGATCTTGTAGCTTTTGTTGCCATATTTTCTTTAAGACAATAAATTGGGATGTAGTAACTAAGCACAGTTAGTCTACAGATAATGTTCTCAAATCAAAACTTACCTCTTGCACTATCATGCCTTGAATTTTAATTTTTGAAAGGGAATAAATATATCAGCCGCCTTCAAAATAGCTTTCTATGGTAAGCCAAATTGGCCTTTGCAAGCAAAGAAATTTTGATAATTCTGAGAAGCCTGATTGGGAAAGATGTGGTCAAGCTCCTTCTGTGGGCATGCCCTCGTCAGAGGAGGGGTTTGGTTCTCCCTTTTTTACTAGCAGAATGTGTCTCACTTCAACTGATGGTTGCCTTTTTTTCTGTAAAGGGTGTTGGGGGGGGTGGGTTGGGATGCCTGGTAAATCATCCAGATGAATGTCATAAATGGAATTATTCTGGTTTCACTGGGTTTACAATGATTTTATGCCACACTAGCCTCATTTATTGTCTCGTGTTCTTTTAGCATAAATATGAAGTGCACATACAGGAGTAAATGACCAACAGAAATAGTAAATTCCATCATGATTGGACTTTGGAGTCTGCAAATTACAAACATCAGAGACTGCTTCTTGCATTTTATTTGCATCTGAATATTGGATTTACGCTTCTAGATGAGTTATTTTATGTAATAAGTAGGGGATAGGGCAGGAGAAGATTGTTTGGAGAGTCCCCTGGGTTTATTACCTCTTTTCCTCTAGGTGAAACATGTAAATGATTATTTTAATTTGAATTACAGCTCTTGTCAGAAAACTGCCGTTTGGGATAAATGAAGTATGGTATATTTAGAGAATTTCATGTTTGGATGCACTTACTTTTATTTAAATACTGCTTGTATGCTAACGTTGCCCAAAATATGTGAAATTGTGCCACTAAGAAGTTTGTAGTATTGGACTTTATCCCTGAGGTGTAAATGAGAAAATACACATTTTAAGATGAGGTTATCTGCAGCGTTTATCACTTTGAGGTGTCAATAGCCACTTCTTCGGTTTACACCCAGAACAGCAAAGCAGTTGTTTAAAAATGTTAAATATCTCCAATTTACACACTGAAATTGTAGTCTTTTGGATCATATCCATAGGCAGAAGTCTGTTCATTACCTTCTCCTTACCTGTACTAAATGAAGCAAAATAACTTCGGGAAAAAAAACGAGATGTTAAAATTGCCGCTCTTCTCCCGAGTGTTTCCACCTTTTTAAGCATCTAGTGCTCTGGTTTTAACTATTTTACATTGTTCTCATCAGCCTTAACTGGATGGATTTTTGTCTTGGAGTGTTGCAATCCCTGGAACAGAGACCTTGCTGTGGAGTCCCCACCTGTGAGCACCTGTGGCTCAGGTGGGAACACATCAGTGCTGGAATCAGAATCGACAGGTTGGCAGCCACCGTCTTGATTTTTATTCTGCACAGAAACCTGCAAAATGTACATCTCTTGACAAAGCAGTTCAATGTGACAATAAAATCTTATTTAATCCTAACATGGATTTTAATACTTGTCAGGTTCCACGCTGGTGGAAGAGCTCACTGGGAAGCAGAAGTGCAGCTCAGAAGTGGTGGTTTGTTCGGGCTGGTCTGTCTGTGAGACTGAGGGGATGTGGCAGAGTTCCATGCCTGACACCTGGGCTTATGTTTGTACAAGATCCTTGAATTCTGGGGTTATTTAACAAAAAATATTAAAAGTTCTGCTTGGTTTTCCATGCACCATGTAGGGGGAACAGGTGTCATCGTGCCCTCCAGCCAGTGCCTACCTGCAGGTATTTTCATTCACCATAACTGCTGATTCCTAAGTACAAAGGGTGTGGTTTTATTAATATATATATATTTAATTTGGGTAATATTCTGGCAAAAATACACCTGATTAGACTTGGCAGTTTCCATGATGCTTCAGTTAAAAACAACAATGTTGGGTTGTGATCTGTCAGAAGGCAACGGGGAGCAGCTTTAATCCTGAATTCTGGAGTTTCACACCTGTGAAACACCAGCTTTCCAGTCTGACTCCTGGGCAGTCCCTGTTGGTGATTCCCAGGAGCAGGGCCTCTGGCTGTGTCCTCTCACTAACAGGGCGGCAGTATTGAGGAAAAGCTACTGAAAATTGGCTTCTGTGCACTTCAGTTCCAAATCCTGGAGTTTTCCTTGTCCAATGAAATATTTTCTGGGTGATTGTGAGAAACCTGGAATCGCTGTTTCCTTTATTTCCAAATTTACTCTTGATTCCCGCTCTGTTGATAGCAAGAAGATCAGGAATGCACCATATGGGAAGCCTCAGTGAATTAGAACTATCACATATGCTTACAAAAGGAAGCATCATCAAATATTTCTGAAATTAGCTCTGGGAGTCTCCAAGTCCTCTCTTTGCTTATGGGATGGAACGTGTTGGCAGAAGGACATGTGAGCATTGTTAATTTTGGCATATTCATGGCTGTGCAGGTTTGGAGTTCATGTCTCACATCTCTGGGGACATTTCACTGCCTCTGACATGTCCTGAGTTAAAATGTAAAGAGATGCTGTTACTGTTGGTGTAGCATCAAGATAAGATAAGCAAGCTGATAAAGCTCCTGTTAAGTGGGAAGATGCTTCTGAGTACACTGAATGTAACTAGAATCAGTCTGAAACTTCACTTTTTTGGTGCTGTGAGGTTTATTTTAAAGTTTGGGGATTTTTTTAACGCACTTGCTTTGCTTGGTTCTTCCATGGTTCTGCCTCTGAGCAATCTGTGGATCAGCTTGAAAGATGTTGCTCTCTGGCTTCCTTTGAGGAGACACTTCCCCTGGCTTTCTCTTTTCTCTCCAGCTGCTGTGGTTTCACACACACATTTCTCTGTTATGTTAGATTTGTGGGGGTATTTGCATGTACCTTTATAGTGCTCTCTTCTGTAGCTTATGGATTTGGAAAGTAAACAGAAGTTTAATTAGAGTTTCATTAGTAAATTGGTGAGTACTTGGACACCTTCAGTGCCTGAAGGGGCTCCAAGAGAGCTGGAGAGGGGCTTTGGACAAGGGCTGGAGGGACAGGACACAGGGAATGGCTTTAAGCTGAAGGAGGGGAGATTTAGATGGGATATTGGGAAGGAATTGTTCCCTGGGAGGGTGGGCAGGCCCTGGCACAGGGTGCCCAGAGCAGCTGGGGCTGCCCCTGGATCCCTGGCAGTGCCCAAGGCCAGACTGGACATTGGGGCTGGGAGCAGCCTGGGACAGTGGGAGGTGTCCCTGCCCATGGCAGAGGTGGAATGGGATGGCCTTTAAGGTAGGTCCCTCCTGATCCAAACCATTCTGGGATGCTGTGAGCTGTCCCAGCCTGTCAGGACAGTGACAGGAATCTCTTGTGGCTCAAATTCCCATTTGTCCCCCTGCGGGGGCTCCTGCAGAGCTCTCAGTGCTACACCTGTCACACCTCAAGGAACCAAGTGCAAGAATGTTCAGTCTTTGACTCCTGGGTTTTCTTCACTCTTACCTATAAATAACCTTAAATTGTGTAGCAGTATCTTGGCTGAAGTTCCTAAAAGAAGAAGAAAAGGAGATTCCTTTGCTGTGAACAAAAATACCTGGATTCCCCTCTGGGAATGGCCGGTGTTATTCCCACTGATGGAAGCAGAGAGGCTTCAAAGGCAGGAAGAGCAGAGCTTCAGGAGACCTCAGTTCACAGGAGCTCCAGCCTGGGAGATTGTTCTCCTTATTCTGAGAGAATTTCAGGTCCAGCTTCCCAGGGCAAGTCCTGCAGATGAAGATGGATGTCAGAGCAGGTCAGCCGGATCCAGTAAGAGTTACCTTCGGGAAAGAAGGGATCATCACAATCGCATCAGCTCGTGGTATGGGTGGGTCAGGAGTAAATCCAGCAGCAGGCTGTGTGCCAGTGGAAATGTAGCAGGTTTTTCCACCTAGGAAAGTAGTTTTTTCCTCTTTCTGACCTTTAAACAAGATGGTAACTTGCACATCCTTGTCTTTTCCCTAGGCACTGTCCAGAGAAAACAAAACACCTTATTGCCTTTTCCAGGCTTATTGGGGAGCAGTGCCTGCTGAGCTCTGCAGAAGGAGTTCAAGGCCACCAAGGCTGGGAAAGCTGCTGCTCTGCAGCACTCCAGGTCACTGCAGGGTTTTGCATTAATTATTTCCAGCTCTCCTGAGATACTGTTGTGCCCTGCTCCAGGCTCTGCCGGCACCAGGGCTCCCAGTACTCACCTGGTATTAAAGAGAAGAGTTGGTTGTTCCCCTCAGGTGGATTTGTGTGCCATGTGTTTATTTCCTCTGGCTTTATTGGAGAAGGTGTTAGGGAGGGAAGTTGAAAAATCCACAAGGGACAAGTCAAAATAAACACACAGGTGTTCTGAAATTCTTCCATTAGAAGCAATATTTAAAAAAAAAAAAAAAAACTACCAAATTTCTTTTCCTGCTCAACGCTTTGCTTTGGGCAAACATGGCTTTTTTTTCCAAAGGAGGAAAAATAGTACTGCTAAAAGTTTTCCCTTCAGGAGGCTCCACCATGGGGATTGTTCCAACAATTTTTTTTTTTGGTGCCAGTTTGTGATTTTTAACACATTTTCAAGAGCGAGAGGCTGCTGTAGCTGTGAGCAGGGATCATAGGTGGTCTGTAATATTAATAAGGAATAGCCAATTTTAGCCATAAATGGAGTCATCTTAAATAAAATGTTGATACTCAGGACTTCTGGAAAAAGTCCTTTAAAACAGGGTGATATCACTCAAATGCTGGGGCTGTAACTTTCTAGCCTGAGTAGTCAGAGTTCCCAGCTGAGAGGCAGCACAGAAGGCACTGCTTGCTGTTCAGCAAAGTTTTTATCTTAAATCTGTGGAGGGGTTTGAACCATAGGATATGGAATGTTTTGGCTTGGAGGGGACCTTAAAGCTCACTCTCAGTGCAATAATCCAAGGTTTTGGTGTGCAGGAAGGCGAATGCTTTGCTGACTTTGGGTACGTTAAAGTAGCTGTCACCTGCTAATAATAACCCTCAATGCAGGGATGTTAAATTTACTACAGCCTGGACACTTGGAAGAACAGAGAGCCGGACTTCCCATGAGTGCATCAGCCACGCAAAATGGGAGTTTTGATTCCCACAGAAATGGAATTTTTGTTTCAGCAGTTGCTGCTGTGCAGGTCCCTCCTCTCCCTTTGGTATCGGAAGCGCTCACTGCAGGTTGCATCCCTGAGGTGCAGTCCCAAAAAACATGAGGAAAGCTGATGCCTTAGGTTTTAACTTTTATATTTTTCAAAATCCTGTACTGCTTAGTGTGTAAATCTGAGCTTTCTTGTAGCCTGTTCAGTGCTGCTCTCTGTGCTGGGCACACACAGCAAAGCCTCTCCGGGGCTGCTCTCCAAGGACACCCAGCCCAAACTGGGCCCAAAAAGTATCAACCAAAGAGCCTCTGAGGGGGGCAAGCTGAGGGCAATTCCAGCATTAACTGCAGCTTTAATTGGAGAATGAACCCTGAGATGCAAATGAACCAAAGCTAGAAAAGTGGGAAGAACTCGTGGCCTCTCAGGGTCCATCTCGGGGCCCATCTGGGCAGCACCTCTGGCTCCCCAGGGGTACCTTTGGAGGCCTTTCCAATAAATCCCCACCTTTATTCCCTTTACTCCTGTCTGGGCTCTGTTTTTAGGTGGCCTCTTAAGGCATCAATGCAATATCCCTGCTCCTGAGGGCAGGTGGGTACTGCAAGGAGCCCAGGGACACCACAGGCAGTTATTTTATTTTAACAGGGAATGTGGTATGGAATTGGAGACAGCTGCACAGCAGGAACTGCCTCCTCTGTGCAAACAGGATTAGACAGAGGATGGAGAACACTCCTACTCACTCCAGCAAGGGAGACCTCTGGCTCTTTTAATCTTAGATCCTGCCTTGGATTTTGATACAAGAAATCCCTGAACAGAGAATGAGGAGAGAGTGAGCAGAGGGACCAAGGGACCGAGCTCCTGGGAGTGCCCACTCCTGGAGCTCCAGAGCCTTCACACTCCTCATCCTGTTGGAGAAGTGCTGGTAGGGTGGGGTGAGGGATGTGCCAGTTATCCTCAGAAATGCCTGATCCAGGCACTTTGGTGGATTAAGGCTGTTATTTTAGCAGCAGGTTTCTCACCTGTCCTGGGTCAGTCCCTTGGCTGCTCAGTGGGGGTGGCTGAGGGGGGTTTGCTCTTGCTCTGCCATTTTTGTGTGGTTGTGAATTGTCCAAATCCAGGTGAATTGTTGGCTTTGGCACATTTAAGAGATCTTAACCCAGCAAGACCTACCACAGTGCCCTTCCCTATGATGGATGCATGAAGCCCACAGCTGCTATTCCTGTTTTTAACTGCTCTCCTACAGGTTGCTACCAGGGAATGTTTGCTTGCTGAGCTGTTCCTTTTGGACAAAAATCCTTAAATCAGGCTTTTATACCCAAATTCAAACATTGCCTGTTGAGCCCATCTCCAAATAATGTATAATGCATCTGTGCCTTGCTGCTGGAGGGGCAGGGAGTTTGCAAGGATAAGGGAGCAGGAAAAGGCATTGAGGCTCTAGCAGGGAGTCAGTGAACACTGCTGTGAAAAATCACCCTGAAATTCTGGCAGCTCCCACCGAGCTGCTCACCCATGGAACGAGAAGCTGGGGAACTTCTCAGTTCATTTATCAAAGCATTTGCAATTCAGAGCAGGTGAAGCACTAAACAGCTATTGAGCAGTGAGAGATCATTTCTCCAGCTTGTGTGGATGCTCTGTGTGCAATCGATGGGGAGAGGGGATGGGACTTATCCTGGGTATTTCTTCTGTGCTGATGTTCCCCCCGAGGAAGGAGATTGATTTTGCCAGGCTTAAGAAATAGCCTTGGCCTTCAGTGTTGTGGGAAGGGTAATTTGAAAACCAAATGTTCGCTGGTGGTGTGGAATTAACCCCCAGGCTTTCAACAGGCTTGCCTCCCTCAAACAGTGGTTTCCAGACCCCAGGAGCTCCCAATGCCAGACCCAGCCCTGCAGTGAGTCCCTCTGTAGCTGTAGGGACCACGGCAGATGAGGCAGAGCTGTAGGATTGCTTTGATCTTCAGCTTAAGCTGTCCCAGTTTACAGCCTGTATCCCCAAAATCTACCTTTGTAAAACCCAGCATCCCACAGAAAGCTGAGTGATTCCCTTCATCTAGCTGTCCTAGAAACTCCAGCACAGCTTATTTCATCCTGGCCCTTGGGAATCTCATCTGAGAAGTCCCTTTTCAGCAAGGGAAATGGGTCAGTGTCGAGTCCCTGGTAACCACGAGTTCACAGCACGCGGCTTCTCTGCTTGGCTGGAATATAATTTTCTCTGTTTCACTGTTCATGTCTTTGTCATTAAGTACAACTGTTGTGATTTAATTTTTCCATTTCACGGTTGAATTTGATTTGAGGGCACTACAAAATCAGATGGGGCAGCCACAGCTTCTCTGGGCCACCAGGGCCTCCCCACCTGGGACTTCCCCTCTTGGGGACCTGCAGCAAGCAGAGCTGGACCCTCCCACTGGTCTGCCTTACATTTTCTTTATTCCTACTGTTTTTGGCAATTATCATTTTTAACACCTTTGGATAACTCTTGGCTGCAACTGCACAGTCATTGTGGGGGGGGGAATGATAATCAAAACGTCTCTGATTCGAACACCCTGTGCCTTTCCCTTTTCCAGAAATACTCGTGCAGACTGACACCTGCTATTGTGCTGAGGCTCTTTTTGCTTCATCAAACTTCTCTGCAGATATTTAAGCTACCCTTTTTTTTCCCCCCAGTTGCAGTTACAAAAGGCACTGACTCAAGTCTTTCAGAGTTGTCATTTCAAAAATGGATTCAGAATAACAACAACAAAAAAAGGTTTGTTTTTTTTTTCAGGGGAAGGTGAGAGAACACAAAAGTACTAAAGTTAAGCCCAGCTTTTTCAGGTGCTAGAACAGGACATCTGCACTTTTATCATTCCTTCAGAGTCCGTATTTCAGGGTGTTTTAGGCAAGAGTAGCACCTTGTGGAAAACCAAGCAGTGTTTGGAAGAGCTGCACTCGGGGCAGAGGAAAGGCACGGAAAGGTTCCATCAATAATGGAATAAAGGGGAGACAGTGAGCTGAGATGCCAGGGGAGGTCCTGCAGGAGAAGCAGGGGGTGCTGGCTGGGTGCTGGCCCTGGAGGGTGCACAGAGCTGCCTGTGGACACTCTGGGACACTGTGGGACACCGTGACACACCGTGGGACACCGTGACACACCGTGGCTGCCAGCCCGGTGCTGCCAGCTGCTGTGCCAGGGCAATGCCATGTGCTGGTTGCCATCTGTAAAGCATTGCATGACCTACCCCCCACCTCAATGAGAGGCTGCTCTGACAACTGCTGTCTGCAGCCAGGCTTTGGCTGCCTGCCCTTGGGGTGGGGAGGCTGCAGCACTGCAAAGCCTGTTCGTGGAAATCAACTTTTGAAAAAGAATGAGGGTTTTTTAAAATAGGTTTTAAACTATTAACGGCCTTTATCTGTTAAAAAATGCCAGCTGCAGTTTTCATGTTGTTTTCTACATTTTGATAAAGTGATGCCTTAAGAGGCCATCTAAAAAACAGAGACTGGACAGGAGTAAGAGAATAAAGATGGATATTTATTTGAAGGGACTTCAAGGTACCCCTGGGCGCCAGAGGCTGCTGCCAAAATGGACCCTGAGAGGGATGAGAGGCCACAAGTTCTTTACCCTTTTATAGGTTTGGTTCATTTGCATTTCAGGGGTAATTCTCCAATTAAAGCCTCAGTTTAATGATGTAATTCCCCTCAGCTTGCCCCCCTTTAGAGTCTTCTAGTTTATACTTTTTGGGCCCAGGAGGGGCTGGGTGTCCTTGGAGAGCAGCCCTGGAGAGGCTTTGTTATGACTACTCAGCACAGAGAGCAGCAATGAACAGGCTACAGGAAACTCCAGAGTTACACACTAAGCAGTACAGGATTTTGAAAAATATAAAAGTTAAAACCTAAGGCATCAAAGTCTTCAGGGAACACTCAGTGACAGAGATAAGTACTTGAAGCCCAGGGAGTGGGATCTGTTTGAAGACACTGAAGGTCGGCTGCTGGGACGAGGAAAGGTCCCCACAGCACTTGGCTTGTGCCTGATGAATGATAAATGGACATTTGTTGTTCCCAGAGTGTGAGCTGGCACTTTCTGATTTCATGACTAGAAGGATGGATGAGCTACTGAGTCCTTGGGCAGCTTCACTCAGTCTCTTCTTAGAGCTCCTGATTTTTAATGGGCTGATCCATATTTTCCCAGTGCAGGGGCAGTAGATGATCACACAGACTCCCTGTACCCTGACATCAGGGACCTGGCTTTACTGGGATGCCCAGTAGCACAGCACCCCTTCTGCTGAGACATGCTGAGCACAATGGAGGTGTTCAGCCTGGAGAACAAAAGGCTCTAAGGAGACCTTGGAACCCCTTTCAGTACCTGAAAGGGCTCCAGGAGAGCTGGAGAGGGACTTGGGACCAGGGCCTGGAGTGACAGGACAAGGAGGAATGGCTTCCCACTGAGGGTTAGATGGGATTTTGGGAAGGAATTGTTCCCTGGGAGGGTGGGCAGGCCCTGGCACAGGGTGCCCAGAGCAGCTGGGGCTGCCCCTGGATCCCTGGCAGTGCCCAAGGCCAGGCTGGACATTGGGGCTGGGAGCAGCCTGGGACAGTGGGAGGTGTGCCTGCCCATGGCAGGGGGTGGAATGGGATGATTTTGAAGATCAAGCAAAGGGGAGAGAGCCTCAAACAGGTGAAAGGCTCATTGTTGCTACTGGCAACATCTCTGGGTTGCAGCGTTTGATGAGACGTGGGAAGGCAGGGAGGAGGTTGGTTCATCCATCTACTGCTCCCGTAGGATGGGAATGTGTCTGCCACCCATTTCCAGCTGAGCCCATTAGAGAATCTAAACTGGTATTGATCATAAATTCTCTGTTTAACCCATTTTGAGAGAAAAGCCCTTTCAGTCCACACTGAACCTTTCCTGCCTTATTTTCAGGTTAATCAACAGTTTTCATCCTTTATAAAAAATCATGAAACACATGTTCTCTTTCTTATGCAGTTCTGTCTCACTTGGAAACCTTCTCCATCCCTTCTATTTTCCAAAGTAAAACAATTAAAATCAGAGGTTGTTTTGCATTCCAGTGTAGCTATTTTTTACTGTTAACTCAAAAATGGTGCAGATAATTTTACCAGGAGAATATTTTAACACACATACTGTTTTTCCCCAAACAGAGTAGGTATTATTTCTGTCTTGCAACGGGTTTGCTGTGCTTCCCATGCACTGGGATGGTGCCATCCCTCTGGATTTGCCCTGGTAGCTGAGCAGTGAGTTCAGCACTGCCCCAGCCCCTTGCTCTGCCCAGCACATCCTTTCTCCCATCCTGTTTCCCCCTTGCTCGCTGCAGCACCAGCAGCTCATCCCATCTCCCTGCCAGAGTTCCCCAGCCCCAGCAAGGGGATAATAATGCTGTGCCGTGCATGAGGATTAATATTTTAAAGTGGGTTGAGGTTAAAGGGTGTTACATGGGCTGATCTGGGCTGCTGGGAGGTCAGCAGAAGCTTTAGGATAAGGATGGCGTGATAGTACTTTAAAAAATAATTATGGTTTATTCTTTTGAAATCCAATTATTTCCTGGAAAAACAGCAGGGAGTTTTAGTGGAATGGCCACGGAAGTCGATTACAAGACATGCAAACCCTGCATGGCTCACAATGCCTGCACCAGCCCCGGTGCCTTCCCTCCTCAGCACACAAAGTTCTGCTGGCAGAGGAGTTTATGGTAAGCTCTGTGCTGCACAAATATTAAAACATATAATCAGATGATTGCCTACATGTTATACTTTCCTTTGCAGGGATGGTTTTTACTCTCAGCAGTGGCGCAGCAGTGCCATGCAGCCAACCCCAGCCCACGCAGCCCTGGGGGGTTTGTCCCGTGGAACTTGTCTCGTGTTTCTGTGGCTTGGACATCACCTCCTGCGTGGGTACCCGAGTTTGGTGTGCAGATAAATTCCCAGACATGGAAAAAAGAAGCAGCTGCCTCTCTGCTGGTTCTTCAGCCACGCAGGGTGTGCCCCAGGCCTGGGTGGCAGTAATTTAGTGCCCTTTCTCCTTCCCCACCACAGTGTAATGATCCAGGTAAGGATCCAGGTCAAGCTGCAGGTGTGCACTGGATTATACCCAGTTAAAGAACCAGAGATCATCCACCCCAGCACACCTGAGTGTGCAAACACAACTCCTGTGGAGGAGATCCACCCCTGCTTTTATCCTGTGGATGCACAGGCAGCCCTGGCCCCGCTGGAGTTCGGGGTCAGTTTGTTGGAACACATTGCCCATCCCCTCATGGGACGTGCTGCATTATTCATCAGAGAGATGAAGAACTGGAGGAGCTATTGTTGGTCCTGCTTATTGTCTCCGTTCCTGCAGCACTGAAAGGAGCAGTCATTACCTGTCTCCCCTTTCAGATCCAATTTGCCAGCACGCATATTTCCCAGGAAGCTCCATAGGGCTCCTCAGGGCCGGGATGATTTATTTATAGGAATGACCTTACAGCCACTTGGAAGACTGTCTGCTGACATTTGTGCACTGTAGAGTACTTGTGGCAAGAAACTCCCTGTATTTCCAATTCCCCTTCCAACCTGAACAGGTTCTGCAGCCTGTTTCTCTGCTGAACTCTGGAGTAAACCAGGGCATGTCACAGCTGGATTCCTCCGTGGCTCCCTCAGACCCCTCGCTTGTTTTCCACACCTGCGTTTTCCTGCTCCCTCTCCACACCCAAAGCCTGGTTCCCTCTCCAGATCCCAACCAGCTGCACAGAGCAGCGTTGCTGTTTCCCTGCAGGCTGCTGTGGGATGCACATTCCCCTCGTGCTGCTGCTGCTGCCTGGCTGTGTGTGAAACATTTTTCACCAGTTAAGCTGTAAACGCCGCCAGGGTGACCCAGCATTACCCAAACCTGCTCTGGCTCGGACCAGGGCAGATTATTAAAGTGCAGGTTCATGATCCACGGGCTTGGCCACGCAAAGCTCCGGGCATGTTCTTGATGAGCAGGAGTCCCTGAGCTTCCTGGGGCAATGTGACTGAGCTTTTTGTGTCCTGTTTATAAACAGCCAGGCTGGGCTCACCCAGAAGGGTTTTGTTTGTACCCGCGGTGCGCTGGGCCGTGAAGGGCTTTAAATAGCTCTTGACAACTATTTTAGGATTTTTGAACAGGGAAAGAGCCAGTAAATGTCTTTGGAAAAGGTCTGATTATGGCAATGGGAGAGCAGGGACAGGGAGAGGGAGGCGTGGATGCAGAGGGACACACGGCTGCCCAAGCAACATGGATATGCAGTGAAATGATCCTTCTGACCACTGCTGGGTATTCAGGGGAGGCAAACTTAGGGCTGAATCTTCTGCTGAAGCTGTTAAAATTCTCCAGTTTGGGATCTCTGTTTGTGAACCATTTATCACTTTATGTGGGTAAGAGCAGAGAGAAAAACAAATTACCCTAAAACTCACCACTGAGTCACTGCCACGGGACAGGGATTAGAATTTGGCATCTGGTGCTCACCTCCTTTTTGGGGATCCAGGCAGTGTTAGTTCCCAGGCATCTCCCTGAGACCCTTCATCAATCCCCTCTGCCCCAAATTCCACAGGCAGTTTGAACAAGGCCTTGCACCACACCTGCCCCTCACTGGGCAGACCAACAGTCCAGCCCACTGCTGCTTCAGCAGGGAACCAGAAGAAAACACTAAAATCCCTCACAGAAGGCTGGGAGAGTCAGGCAGATCCCATGTTCCAGCTGCATCTTGGTGCAGCTGCAGAGAAACACCGAGCATGAGGCAGGTGGTGGTGGATCCCATCAGTTCCACCTGGGAATAAACACATTCCTGCCTGGCACAGCCAACCCCTAAACAGGCTTCTGGCTTCATGCAGGGAAAACATTGGCCTCTGCAAAGCAAAAGCCTCAAAAATGTTCCAGGAAAAAAATGTGGTTTATTCCTAGGGGGAGAAAATGGGATAGCTAAGGGAGAGCAAAGCAGAAGGGTGACAGGGTGGCAGGAAGGTTTTGGGGACGTGATGGCAGGTGACATGGACACCACATGGAGCAGTGACAGGGCAGGACACTGCTCTGGAAGCCACATGGCCTGTGCTGATGCTGGCAATCATTTCAGCTGCCAGCCAGGGAAACGTGGAGCTGCAGCCTCCACTGGTTTGTGGAGTGTTTATTGTCCCCATGTCCCCTCTCTGTCCCTGGCAGGACCGTGCTGGTCACCTGAGCTGCTGAATCCTCTATCATCTGCTTTGGAATATGGGGTCTGAGGAATGCCTCATCCCATCCATGTATTTCCAGATGATAAAAGACTGTCTCAGAAAGGTCCCCTTCAATTATTTTCAGGGATTAGATATTCTGCAGCAGGAGCTGACATGGTCCATGCCCTCTGAGACATCTGAGTGAGAAATGACAGTGATGCTCCATTTAGATGAGGCAGATACTCAGCCTGGCTGGAAACTGTCTGAAAATGAGGTGAACTAAACAGTCAACAACTTTTAAAGTGTCATAATGATGAAAGGATTATTAAATCCTGAAGGTGGGACCAGGTCTTGGCCCTTGTCTTGGGTTAATTCCCTTTTGTGGGGACAGTCCAGGACCTGGTGCTTTTCAGAGGATTGTTCCAAGGGGTTACATTGGAGCAAAGAGAATAAAACTACTGATCTGCCACTTGGACCAGGGGTGGGAGTTATCTGACAAGCTATAATTTGAAATCTCTGAAGTCTAGGAGAGAGCAGTCCTTTTAAAGTCTCAAACTGGTGGCAGTTCCAGGCCGGGACATCATGTGCCACTAGGGAATGGAAATTCAGTCATGCAAAACAGCTAAACATAACAACTGCTAAAAGAGAGCCTGTTTTGTGCAAGGAAATAGGGAGGCTCAGCCTAGAAATTTATTCTCTCATGTCCTGCATGAGGTTTTTGGAAATTCCCGTTTACACAAAGCAAAGGTTAACCCCTGGTTGGGAGAATCCCCCAAACCCTGCCCTGCTCCAGGTCTTCCCAATGCCTCTGCGTGGTTGAGGGTTAAATCCTGAAACCCAACTTTTTCAAGTGTCCCAACCACCTCTAAATCAGGTAAATTGGACTTGGAACCTGCCTTTAAGCTCTTCATCAGAGAACAGCTTCCATCTTCAGAGAGTTTCTGTTAAAATACGTGACTTTGGAACATTTTTATTACTGAAAATCTGAAAGCACAATTTCCCCCCAGTTTGGCTTCCAGAAAATATCCAAGTATTGTGTGGCCTTGAGCACACACGTAACTGATGGGGTAAACAAGGGAAGTTTATCTCACATCTGACTCACCAGGGGTTGTGGTGACCTACCCACAAGGCTTGTTTGAGCATTTTGATTTTCACATGTTGTAATTTTTGGGGTTTTTTTTCCTTGCAAAGCCATATCTATACTTGAGAAAACAAAAGGACAGAGGCACAAATGTGAGTGTACCACAGATGCCCTCAGCAATCTGTGGTTGCCAGCTTCACACAGCTCTTTAGATTCTGCTCATTTTCAGTCCCTGGATGGGATTTCCATAGGGTTTCCCACCTATCTACAGAGGATAGGGGAATTTTTCTCCTTGCTTGTTATTTAGCTTCTGGTCACCACAAACACTTATTCAATGTTTTGTAATGAATTTTGACTTTCAATTTTTTTTTTTTTTTTGTGCCAGACCTCCTCATTCTTCTCCTTGTGCTGATTTTTCATGCCCACATATGATTCATTTAATCTTTCCCAAAAGAGTGTAGGAAATTAGATTAACGAGGCAAATTAATAAACCAGTGTAGCTGTGAGACCTCATACACTTTACTTACCAAGTAGAGCACATCATCCTTCACTCAGAGGCCCAGGACAAGTTATTAATGAGCAGATTTTGCCATCCTCCGTGCTCTGTGGCTACTGCCAACCTGGAAATGCCACAGGGATTTGGTGGCTGTGCTCTGGATGCTGAGGCAGTGGATGGCCACGGGGTGCTCTGCTGCAGCTCTGGAATTGAGGTGTGTTGGCTGCTTTGAATCCCTGCCAGGAAATGCTCTGCAGAGCTGGAGATTTGATCACAGCCCGCAGTAACCCGACAACAATGAAGCCATTAGAGCCTGGCCCTGAGCCCGCAGTGCTTGGAAGTGTGACAGACCTCACCTTTATGGGACTAACAGCACAGTTTGTGGCTTTATCCATCAGCCCCGAAGTGTCTCAACCTCCCACAGCCTCGGTGGGGTGGGTTTGGGGCTCCGTGCCCTTCTCAGAGGTTTGAGATCTTTCCACCATCAGGCAGCTGGAGATCACAGGGTTGCCCCACCTGTTTCCCTGCTGAGGTGGGTAAAAAGCACACCCAGACTTTGCAGAGGGTCACTTTAGGAGCAGCAGCTCTCTGTACTCTCAACCCCTCCAGCTCTTAGGCTGGGATAAGGTGGAGAAACAGGATCTGCCTCAGGAGACAGGTCCATGGGTCCCTGACTGTGCCTGGCACAGCTGCGGTGGGATGCTGTGTGCTCTGGACAAGCTCACGCTCCAAGACAGGGCTGGAGCCCATGATTCTGATATTGATCTTTGTTTAATACAATATATTAAGCAATTTAAACAGCAAGCACCTGGCAGTGCTCCTTGGCAGGCAGCCCAAGCTCTGGGGAGCATCATTTGCTGGCTCTGCTCTGCCTCCCCCACCAGCAGCTTTGGGGAGAGGCACAGAAAGCTGGGAGAGACTGGGAGGGCAGGAAGCAGGGACTCTGGCTGAGTCCAGCCCCAGACAGATTTTCTCTGAGAAAAGGGACTGGAAGATTTCTCTTTTCTCTTTCCAGAGACTGGAAGATTATTTTTTTTTTAGTAATACTGCCTTTCCTGGTGATTTTTTTCCTCTGGGGTGGCTCTGGGATGGGGGGCAGAGGGAACACCAGGGAAGGCTGTATTCTGACAGGCTGCTTTTGCTGTCCAAGGCAAGAAACACTGAGAGACAAGGAAGTGCACAAACCCAGATGATAATTGGCTTTTTTTAGTGGCTTTCTTTCAAAGTGTCCCTGTGTCTGTCTGGAATTAGCTTTAAAAGACACAGTTCTCGAGCACAGGGAGGTGGGACAGAACAGAGTGCCCCATTCCAGGTGGTCTCTGCAAACTTGGAGGCTCCTGACTATGGGAATGATGCTGTCCTGGTTCCCTCAGTTCTCTGCAGCTGGGGGGAGGCTCCTTGGAAACCTGGGGATGGCAATGTGGTGACTGCCATGGACTACCTGCTGGGAAGTGGTGACCTTGACTGTGGTTTAGCCAGACCCTAAAGCTTCACCCATCCAGGCTGGAGACAGAAACATTTGTCTCATCAGAGAGAGTAATTTCTGTGCATCCTTTAATCTGGGAACCCCACCTTCATTAGGGAGAATGGATGCAAGCACCCGGGAGCCTCCTGGAAAGAAAGCAGACTGGATTGCTCTCTGGAGCTCTGGCAGGTTTGGGACTGAATGTCTTCTCAAGTTCATTTATAAGCAGCGTTTTCTACTTGTTTATGTCAATTTTGCCCTGTGTAATCTGTTTGGTTTGCCTGGAGGAGCAGCAGGACACTAATTAATTAATGATCAGAGGAATGACTCACTTTCCTTGTGCCCTCCTGTGGCACCTCCTTTGTCACAGGAGGAAGCAGGAGCACAGATCCTGTCCCAGGCTGCCCTGGCTTGTCTCCTAGAGAAGGAGGGCAGCAAAAGATGAATTTATAGTGACCATGCAGTGTTTGTCACTTGCCCAGTGTCACCACAGAAGAAGCAGCGTGGTGTGAGCCTGCTCCATGAATAGCCACGCCGTGTTCCTGAGGGAAGCTGGAGATGTTGGGATTTTAATAGCACTGGGATTGACTGCCTGCTTAAATGAGGAAGGCAATAGCTCTGTAATTAGTGTGACTTCCTGAACAAAAATGGGGATGCTGCTTGCCCTGCTGCTCAGGGAAGGGGCTCAGCCTGGTCCCAGGGCAGGCTGGGCAGGAAAGTTCCTCCTTCAGGGCTCGTCCATCACCACTGCTTCCCCAGGATGCCACAGCCTGCAGGAACTCCAACACTTGCACAAGGGCTGCTGCAGTCTCCATGTGGGAATCTGTAAGGGTGGGAAATCTCACCAGGATTAAAATTCTCCCTCCCCCCGCAAGCTGTGGTCTAGTGAGAACACAGAATTAACCACATGTTCAGGACAAAATAAAATTAATCCAGATTTGACCACCTGGTCTGGAGCAGGAGAGAGAAGGGATGCTGCAGAGAGGGGAGAAGCTGGGAACACCATGTGGAGGGGTCAGTTTTATTTGAGAGTGGGCAAAAAAGCTCTTTGTTGTGGGCAGATCCCTTCCCTCAGGTCATCCTGGCTGTCACCAGATGTGGCTGAGTTCTCCATTCCTAAACAAGGCTTGGTCATATCCTCTTATGACAGCTTAGAGTCTGTCATTACTGTTCATTACCAGATTGACAGAGCAGGGCCCGTCCTTGCTGCCCTGCCTGCAGCTAAAATCATGGATGCAGGAGTCAGGAATCCCTGCTGCCATTAGAAATCATTAGAAATCCTATAGGAAAAAAAACCTCTGAACCCCAAACTCACAACCCCCAAGGTTACTGTGCCAAAATAAAACATATATTCACATATTTGTATGGTTTTTTTTAACTGAAGGGAAAGCTTTCCATGTTGCAGCACTGAAAGACAGCCTGAGGAGTGGCTGATTGAGCCCTTTAGAGTTCCCCTGTACATTTCTTTTTCATGCCACACTGTATAAATGTAAGACTGAACATCACACAGCTTCCTTTGGCCCCTGGCCAGGCAGAGGTTGGAAAATAATTCCCTATTTTACAGACGTCTTTATCCATCTAGAATGTATAAGTTTAGACAGGAAGGATGTGAGCACTTCAGAGAAATTGATGTCCAGTAAAAGAAAAGCCCTGCTAGGTACTTGTCTATTTTCCTACGGATATTCTTGAGAAACTTCAGGTGAACTGGAACCAGCAGTGCACTGAGGTGAAAGCTAAACTGGATGTTTGCTTTCCTCCCACTTCCATTTGTGATCTGTAGCTAGGAACTGTTCAGTTCCCTATTTATTTAATAGGAAATGATAGAATACTTCAGGATACAGCAGCCCGTGTTCTGCCAATTCATAGGATAAACAGACAAAATGTTTCCTGGGGTTGATTTGTCAGGAACAGCTGTTCTTTAGGACGTTGTAGGTATCTTTCTCCTCAAACTAATTTGATCAGGACTTAGGAAAACCTCCAGAAAATAAATACTCCACAGTTCAAGCAGACACTGCAGCTGCTCGGTAGGGAAGGCTTAAGTTATGGAAATAGGGAAATTCCTACTCCACAGGAAGATGGGAGCTAAATATTTCCTCTGGTGTGGGAGGAGTTGTCACAACCATGGAGAAAAACAGAGCACCCAAGGAAATGGGGACCACAAAGAAGGGTAATTAGTGACCAGCAGATTGACATCATTTTCCTGTCTAAGCACTTGGTATTAACACTTGAGGACAATCAGGGTCAGAACTCAACCTTAAAATATTGTCTATACAGGGAGAGAGACAGAATGTGTCTAAATAGCAAAACATCTTTCTTTAACATTGTTTTACCATTTCTTCATCTTCTCTTAGCCATCATTTTTGTGGCTGAATGTTTTAATTTGTCACCAAATACAGGTTTCCTCCATACCATGTAAACTCCCTTGTCTTTTCAGTTTTAAAACTGCACAGCATTTTTGAGACCATTTATTTTAAAAGAGCTTTTACAACGAAGGGGGTTCATTGCACAGAGCCCCTGTGATAACTGTCAGGAGTGCTGCATAAATTACAGCCTCTTCTAGTGACCATTTAATGCAAGGAAGATGGAAAAAACCAGCATGCAGATCATGATGAAAGCCAAGAGCATTTTTCAAAACTCAAGGTCTCCACGCTAATAATAAAACATTCCTTGTCTCTACTGGGGGTGACCTTGTAAAAAGCAGCTTGTATGTGCATCTCAAAACATTAGGACTAAATTAGGTCTTCATAATGTGAGTGCAGTCTGAACTGGGGTGTTTGTATTCCCCAGAGGGGTCAGTGTGCCTGGAGGTAACTTGTTTAGCCTAGTTCAGATGCAGTGAAATGCTCCCAGACATGTTCAAGTGTGGTGAGCTGCAGGTGTTGCTTTCTCCTTGCCTTTACAAGACAGGACAGCTCAGAGCAGCTCACAGGAGAGTGGCTGTTGGGGAGCTGGATGCCAGATGAGAAGTGAAACTCTTCCTTTTAGATGGGAAATGCTGCTGGCTGGACAGCTTACAAAATGCAGACGTTGTGGTAAATGCTGTTGTGTTGAAACCAAGCTGGTTTGCACAAGCTCAGAGGTCCCAGCAGGTTTCTGAGCTGCATTAAAAGTGCTGCCAGTCTGCCAGCATGGCCAGGACATGACCTGGAGCTGAGGGAGGGCATCTCTGGAGAAGCTCCATGTCACAATGAGGCATCCCCATCACTTCAGGGTCCACATCCAAGCCAGCCTCGCTCCCTGTCTGGGACACCAGAGACTTTAGGAGATCCCACAGGGCTTTGGAGAACAAGTTTCAGATTTCTGGGTAAATTTTAAAAGCCCCAGATTCTGTGATAATTTTTGTTTTAAATAACATTTTTATTTTTCTGGCAAGTTTTCATTACGTAGTTTTCATTACTTTCATTACCTCTTTCGTAGAATTAAGTATTTTAGAACTTTGAAAATTGAAGCAGAAAAGAAATAGAGGCTTTAATAATCTCCAGCTATAAACTTGGATGAGAAATATAAATTAAATTATTTTTGTCATGGTCCTTCCAGTATTAGGCTGGCAGAAAAAGAAGCCAAAACCATTCTTGGTGTTCTAGGTTAATGGCTTGTGTTTCTAATCCATAATCTCTTTCATTTCACACAGTCTCACTAAACTTGGGACTTCATGCTCCCTAGGCACATTATCTCTCTCAAGGAAAACCAACTCAATTAAACTTCATTTGGGTTTGAAAAGAGGCAGAGTGTGCATGTTTGGGAGACAATCAGTGCAAGCTTAGACTGCTTATCAGGAGAAGAATAATCAGTGTCAGTGAGACCCTGGAATGGGGCTCAGAAAAGCTGTGAGATCTCCATCCTTGGAGGATTCAGACTCAACCTTGGAGGATTCAGACCCTGATCTGTGTGGATCTTGCCTAGACTGTGCTTTGGCCAAGAAAAGCTGGACCAGAGGATGCTTGAGGTCCCTTCCAGCCTGCTCCTGTGTGATCTGTGGCATTATCTGATACACATCTAACTCCCAAACCCTGTCAATCTGCAGGCAACACCTATGAGCATAAAAAAGTATTGTAGCCTGCACAGCTCTGGCACAGTCACCTCTGGAATGGGCTGCTGCAGCCATGAATCCAACTGCAATGCCCGAGGGTATGGAAAGAAAAGGAATATGTAGGTATTCTGCTAGATGAGGAAAATTAGCTAAACAGAGCATATCTACCCAAAATGTCACCCAGAACCAAGATGCTAAAATTCCTTAATTTTCCTGGTGTGTTTCAGGAAGTCCATGATTAATTTTAGATGTGAGGACTCAACCTGGGTGAGTCGTGGGTGAGAGCAAATCTACTCATCCCTCTGAACTGAGCTGGGATATTGATTCAGTGTTGGCACAAATAGAAATGCCTTCTGCACTCTGAAACTGGCAGTCAAAAATTTTGGGAAAAAAATTAACCAGCTGGTTTGTTTTGTTCCAAAACATTGGAATTATATTTTTAAATGATGAGATTTAGGAACCGATATTTGTGGGGTTTTTTTGGTCTTTGCTCTTAGTTTCTGAACCCTTTATTTATATTTAGCTGATATTTTATGCTTTTCTGTGCTGCTTTGAGGATTAGAAATCTACTTTTAAAATAAAACCTCAGATTCTAACTTAATCACTTGACTCTAGAGGCAGAAGGTCTAGGACAGGAAGCAAACATTCCAAGAAAAACATTAAAATACTGACAGCTGACAGAGCTGTGATGTAACAGTGTTTAACTGAGAAGATCTAACAGGACCATATGCCAAGGCAGTCAACAGCTCTAAGGGGAAGCCAAGGTCCAAGGGACTTTTCTCAAGAGGTTATCAAACCTAAATAAGATGAAGCTGTTCTGATTCTGAGCAACACCAGTGAGGCTTTATTTGGAATATTCTCTGATGTGAGAGGAAGATGGCCAAGAAATGAACACAGTTCAGCTTTGGAGCCGTGTGCTCTGAGGGAAGCCCAGCTCACTTGACCTCTTCCCTGAGTGCCTGAGGACACTGTGAAAACTCTTGAAGATTGAGGAAATCAGGCAGGACATGTACTTGGAATAAGAGAGCAAAATTTCAAAGCCAGGATGGCAAGATAAGAGAAACAGCAACAAAATGGAATGGCAGAACTTCTGTTTCTTCGGCAGAGTGGTTGGAAAGCTCTAATCCAAACAGGTTTGGGCTCCATTTGAGAAATTATCTCCCTAATTTGATGCCAGTGATCAGCCCCATTCATTTGAACAGCCTTCTGCTTCTGACATGGGTAGCCTGGACTCTCATCTGCATCAAGTTCAATGGGGCTTGGAGCAACCTGGTCCAGTGGAAGGTGTCCCTGCCCATGGCAGGGGGTTGGAACAAATTACCTTTAAGGTGCTTTCCAACCCAAACCCTTCTGTGATCAGCTGTGTGATAAACATTCCTGATATAACCAATGTAATGTGATTTATCTATACCAATGAAATATGGCTTGTGGGCAAAGGGCCAAATCTGGACTTTCTCCCTGGGCCTTCGGTATCTGCCCACACCCCTTGACTGTGAAAGTTGACTTGGCAGAGGGAGGAACCATGGGAAGTCTTGGGGAAGCTTGGCTATGTGAAAGCCATATTCAGGAATAAAAGGACATGAATCCCTCCCGGCCAAGGATTTCAAAGGTTCTACCTCCAGTGGAGGAATGTGACCTTCCTGAAACCCAGCAGCCTCACCAATTTCCAGATGTGTATCAGATAATGCCACAGATTATTCCAGCAGGAGCTCAACATTTTGCATAATATTGTAAAATTGGTTTTATTGATTAAGCTGAATTGCACTGGGCAAAGTTAAGTCAGTAGCTTGGGCTCTCTGTGGCCGTGGTGCTCGGGCAGTAATGAGATGTGCAGACAATGATTACACGTGGATCTGGCTGGTTGATGGCAGCAATCACTTACTCCTCGGTTAAATATCCTCCTGAATTCTCTGATCCTCAGTCCTCACCGTGACCTCTACAGAAAATCTAAGTTGCTGTAATATTTAAGCAATTTCAGCTGTACACAACCCCATATGATATGCTCTAAAATTGTCCTTTGGTGTTAAAACCCTGTTAATTTACAGCCTGGACATGAGCAGCTCCAGAGCTGGTTGTCTCATAGAAGTGGAAGCTTTTGAAGCTTAAACTTTTTTCAAAGGGCTTAGGCAAGAGAAACTCAGACACAGCTGAGACATGTGGTTGGAAAACTGAAGCAACAAGTTCCTGAGACACAAAATCTGTAATTTCTCAGGGTGGCAAGGATTATTTGGGAGACAGCAAACATATTTTTCATATGAGAGCAGAAATGTGTGTTACAAAAAGCCTGTTTACAATGCAGCTTACCTACCAGACAGCCACATCAAGCTGTCAATGGAGAGAGGACTGACAACAAGCTAATGACCTCCTGCTGCTCAATGAATGTCTCAGCTTTGCTCCAACATCTCTTTGTGCAGTGGGAGGGAGACAGTGATCCCAGGCAATGTTCTGCTGCAATTATCTTATTCTGCTTCTACCCATCTTTTTAACACAACATACAAGAAAGGCAGGCACAGCAGCTTTTGTGAGGCCTGATACAAGTAAACAATAGTTGCTCAGGCTATAATTACTAAATTATTTTCTTTTAAAGTTAGAAATAAAAGCAATCAAAGAACTGTCCTTCCAGAAAAGTAATCTGTTTTGAAAATGATTTATTTTTCTGTTCCCCTCATTGTATCTGTAAATAAGGCAAAGCATGATGAGGTACCCTGCTAGACAGCTTTCTGCAAGATTAAATTAGGGAAAGATGGAAAGCTGCTTTTTATGCAGTTGTTCAAACTGCCTGTTTGTGATGAAGAAGGCTAAGAGAAGGTACAGATTTTTTACAGAACACACTTCTAAAATATATTAAATCATATTAAAGTAATAAGAATTTATGGATCAGGCCAGTCCTGAATTAAAACAAAAATCTCATCCAAAATTTCACAATGTTCTAGAAAAAAAGTCCTTTCCCCATTTTAATTTCAGACTTGTGTAGTCCTTATCCTCTTCAGTTACCATCCAAGATCTCCTCTAATGGCTTTAAAGTATCCCTGATATTCTTTCACCATCCTCCTGAGCCAGTAGTGTGGCAACTGGCACCACTCTGTTGGAATCTCACTCTTACCTGGTTTGTGTTCTGGTTTTTATTTGAGCTGTCTGTGTTTAATCCCAGATTTGCTCATAAAAAGGATAAGTCTCGATAAATGGGTAAGGGAAAGGCTTCTGAGACACAGAATGAAAATATCCAGAGTCCTTAAGCAGTCTATTGGTGGATTACGTCAACTCAAAGATAGATTTTGCTCCCTCTGGCTCATCAAATAATCTGATTAGCTGGTGCTGATTATGCTGGGCATGATGTACTGTGTTCTGCAAACCAGACACAGAATGTCCGTTCTCTGTTGCCTCATGTGCTCCTGGACAGACTTATTTATAATAAATCCCATTTTCACTTTTGCCCACCACTAACAGCTTGGGCTCAAATTTGGGCCATATTAAAGCCACCTGATAAGGCTGCCTTCTGCACAGGAGAAGTGCTGGGCTCTCCTAAAGCAGTAAAATATCTGAGCTTTTGCCTCTCAGCTCCACAGCCACTGGATTAAGCATCTATGGCTTTTATACAATATTTGGGGAGGGCTGATACCATCAGAGAGTTCACAAAAGCCAGGAGTCAGAGGACGAGGCTGCCTAACCCAGCATCAAAACCAGTGGCAGCATAAAGTGGGATTTTCATCTCCTCCAACCCCAGCTGTCAGAGCTGGAGGAGTCAGTGTTATGCTGACCTCACACTTCATTTTCTGCTGCCAGAAGCATTTTGGAGGGGTCCAGGGGGTTGGTGGTTGTTAAAAGTGTCAGCAGTGAGGGCGAGAGAGATGGTGGCCATTGTGCAGAGCCATCCAGGCTATTTAGGCCTGACATTTCTGTACAGCAGTAAGTTTATGGATGTCAGTCCATTTTTATAATGGATTTTTGTCTCGAGTCCTCACAAATGTCTAACATGCCCCTGAAGGGACTCAGGCTGCTGTGTCCTTTTAGAGTTGCACTGTGACTTGTCACTGCCGTCCCTGATGACTTTCAGAGTGCATCCAAAGAGCTGTTTGCATTTTCCTGTTCTACTTTTCTTTCCCCTTTTGTTTTTAACAGCCTGTCTCACATTTTCCTCGGTTCCCTCTCTGTTTTCCTGCTCTCTGTCCTCCCCCCTGCATTCCTGTGCTGTGACAGACCTGCTGATGCATGCTCGGAGTGGCAGCAGCCACGCTGTGCTCACCATCTGGGACGGGCAGCTCCTGCAGTCTCGTGGAGTCTCCAGATCCACACTGAGTGCTGGAACACAGCCACCCCATCGCCTCCCAGATTCCCATTTTTCTCCACGTGTGCTGCCTTTCTGTTGCCCACAGACTCCTTCACCTACACAAGGTCTGCCCAGCTAAGGAAAGTTTCTAAGGTTCCCCAATCACAGGGGTCAAACCCTTCAGTTGGAAAGCCCCATCCCAAGGGATTTACTCCTTCACCCCCTTGCTCTGCTCCATGTGGAACCGGAGAGAAAGCAGGAAAAATATGAGAATGTGGAACGTTTCAATTCAAGTGCTCACCACTTTGAACCTTTTTCTTTTTGCTATTGAAATACACTTCAGAGTGAGGACGTAAACAACTCAGAACAGACTTTAGACATATTTCTGCATCGTTTTTCCAAGATAGGTTTGTTTATTCTCTATCATTCCAGGCTGTTTTGTCCCTGAAACAAACACCTCCACACACTGACTGCATGGAGAGCTGTGAGGGGTCTCTTGATGGCTCCATGGATGTTCTATGACGTCCCTTCCTACCCCAGACATTCCATGGTGCTGTGATTAAGCCTCTTCTGACTTCATTCTTGCCTGGATAGGGGGATAGTGATCTAGCTATAGTTGAATACTATTATGATTCAAATTAAAGTGAGAAAAGAAGCCACAAGGATGGGATTCACTGGGTATGAAGGCTGACTCAAAGGCTGGAAAACTGGTAACAAATCAGTGAACCATTTAAAACATCCTGTTCTCAATCCAAAACCTGTGCTTCCTTCGGGTTTTTGCACATTTCTATTCCTCTCCCTTTATCTAAGTGTTGCAAACCTTCCTTGCTCCTGAAGACAGAGGATAAAGCAATGGCAGGCACAGGATCTGAGAAGCTGGTTGAGTAGAGAGTTCTGCATATTCAAAGTTCAGCTAGTGAGAAATAACCATCTGGTGAGCACATACATCCCTGCTCCTGGATAAGCTGAGGATGAATCTCCTAATGGGAGCCGGCGCTCTGCCTGAGAGCGGGGAGTTACCAGGGTAAAGAGAATTACATAAGAGCAAGATCTGCACTTAGACATCACTAACTAGATATAATCTTTGCACTCAAGCTGAGGTAATTCTACTGCAGCACAAAAGCACTTCATGCCAGCAGACAGTAATTAGGTTTTTGTCTTTTTTTGCTTACCTGAAGCACAGTTTTGTGTCATCGAGTCCCCCCAGATACTACATGTAACAAATGTGCTCCTGTGGAATGTTTCAATGCTCGCCTTCTAATTATAGCTTTGGGTATCATTTGCTCAGGTATAAACAGGGTGAATCAGAACAGAAACGTCAGGGAGGGTTGAGGGAAAAGGCCTTTTACTAACAGTGAGCAACAGGACAGAAAAAATTAGGGCATCTTATAAAGCAAAGTGCTCATGTTTAATAGGGGGCAGCAGCAATTGGCAACTCAGGGTTGTGATGAAAAAATCCTAAATTTATAAATTCTTGGTAGAAAAGGAAGGGAACTTCCCAGCCATCTGCCTCACTGGCTACCTGCAAGGCTCACACCTCGCAGGCACAAAGGGTTCCAGGCTGGTGGGGCAGCTCCAGGCTGCCAAGGAGTGGGAACCAAGGGGGTTCTTAGCTGGATATTCCTGCAAAGTCACATCATTTGTGGACGTTGCTTGGTTTTTATCAAAGCTGTGAGCTCTGACAAGCAGATTTACTATCAGTTCTTGTTCTAGAGCAACAGGAAGAAAGGAGATTGGAGTTCGGATGGCTGAGGAAGGTGGGCAGTTACAAGAACAGGGATTTATGATATTTGAGAAGTGTGGAAAAAAGAAATCTGGAACATGTATATCTGCAAATGATATTTTTATATCATGGCTCTGCCGTGGGTTTATTGTGAGGCACGTGGGGTAGTTGTACAACTCTGTGTGAAGGCACACGAGCTGCAAGGCCTGAGCAAATCCAGCTCTGCAAAGGAAGGTTCCCAAAATAACAGCTTAAGCTGTCAAATGAGTATGACTGTTCCAAATTCCTTCCTAGGGAGTTAAAATTTCTCCTTAAACTGGTGAAAGGAAATGAAAATTTTGGGTGGGATATAGGAAATTAGTACTTGCTTACAACTTCTGCTACCTCTAACAAAAATAGAATTATCTTTCTGACATTAAAAAAAAAAAAAAAAAGATCAAATACCAAATCTATTGAGGACTGGACTATCAAGTCATGTAGATTTTGATATGTCTGAAAGCTCTTATTGGATAAAATACATGTACAAATGTCAACGTTCTAAACTGCTGAAAGGTCATTCCTCTTGTATTTTATTGTTTAAGTCTAGAACAAATGGCAAACTCCCACAAGGTAAACCTGGAAGGAGACACCAGCAGCTTTTTGAGCTAAAGCCAAAGACATGGCCTTAGCAATAAAGTCACCAACATCAAAAATGTCAGGTAATTGGGAGATGCAGCCCAGGATTTGCTTTTGCTCTGGGAAAGAGTTTCAAATTCAATTTTAGCACATGTTCTCCTTCGAATACTATCCAGGGACCCATTTCACTACTCAGAGTGCTTCTGTTCTGCAGGGCAACTGTGCAGAGATTAAAATCTCTTAAAATCATAGAATTCTTTAGAATTATTTTTTTTTTCAGTTGGTCATAATTTTTTTCAAACCCAAGCCCCTCTACAAGTCTATGGTTCTATGATATTCCTTGTGTTTTCATATTTTTTATTCAGTCTAATCTATAACAATTATTTCTGGCAATTTCCCCCTGTTGTACAGCTGGGGCAGCATTTCGGATTTACTCTTCCATCATCTGGCCTAGATGTCAAGAGCAAGGGATACATTTTCTGGATGATTTCTAAGCACAGGGATGGCATAATTCCTCAGGAAAAGGAGTATTTCTTTTACATGACTTATCCAAGACTTTTTATAATAAAAAGAAAAAAAAAAGTTGTCCCCCTTTTTCTATGGCTGCATTTTGAGAAATGCACCAACTTGTTCAGTGGAGTCAGAAAGAGAAGTTAGTAAATAATTAGTCTGGGAGAGAGAAATCACATTACCCTCCCCCTGCAACAGTTCTCGATGTTTATAGGGACCTAATTTAATTGCAAATGAAGACAAATTTCTATTTCAGTCTCCATAAGTAATTACATTTTACTTGTCCTGACTCCAGTCCTGGTTGTTTGCCTGCTGGACAAAGGGATTTTCTCTAGCACTGCTCTGCTGGAACCTCTCAGGTGCTTTTCTTTTATGCTGACTGAGGGAGAAGGGATGGATCCAGCTGGTCCAGGATGAGTTTCCCAATGCAACACCAAGCCCAAGGCATTATCTAACAGAGTCTGGGAATGGGGAATGAAACCATGGAAATAAGGAAGTGCTAAAACATCTGAGAAAGCCTGAAAAAAAAAGTACTAACTGCACAGTGGGAAAAAAAGTATCAAGTATCAAATGATGTAAAACCCATGAGGGAAAAGCAAGGATGTGGACAAATACATATTTTCTGCCAGTGAGCCTCCAAGGGCAGCTTAAGGAAGATGCAGACTCGCAATTTTTGAGTAGAAAGCAAAAAAACAAATTGTGTAGCCAGCACAACGACTGAACCCAAGGGCTGGCAGAGCTGTTGTTGCTGGTCTTTCCTTCCCAGAAGGGGAATGGGCTTTGCACTGTGGGGCTGCTGCTTGGATGAATCCTTCTGGCGAGGGTGGACATCCTGAACTCCAGTCCCACACATTCACTGTCTCGAGTCAGGAACGTCTGGAATCCACATGTGGAGGAAATGTTGAAAATTTATTTCACAGAATCAATTTAGACTGAAAAAACCTCTGAGATCGAATCCATCCCATGACCCAACACCACCATGTCAACCTGACCATTGCACCTGGTGGATTCTGGATTCTCACCCATTAATTCCTTCAGCTGTTCAGCAGCAAAATATTTCCCGAGGGCCAATAAGAAATAGAGGAGAGAGTCTTAAGCTGCAACCAGGGGAGATTCAAGTTGGGCATTATGAGGTATTTCTTCACAGAAAGGGTGATTAGACATCGGAAGGAGCTGCCCAGGGAGGTGGTGGAGTCCCCATCCCTGGAGATGTCCAAGGAATGACTGGATATGAACTCAGGGCTCTGGGCTGGTGACAAGGTGGGGATCGGGCACAGCTTGGACTCAGCATCTCGGAGGTCTTTTCCAACCTCAGTGATTCTGTGATCAGCTGTCACAAAGTGGTGTTCTCCACGGCTGCTGCCTGGCCACGTGCCATCACAAGGAGGTATTTTTGAGGGATTATTCCCACAGGAAACTCCGATGCCCATGTACTCCGCACCACGGTGGATGTGGAGCCACGAGGAGGATGCTCTCTACTCCGCTACTAACACGCTCTGCGCGTTGCCGCAGGCGACCGAGGCGCATGTTTGGCTCGGGGAGGGCCGCGGGGTGCCGAGGGGTCGGGCGGGCCGTGCGGGAAGGGCCGGCAAGGGCTGGAAAGGGGAGCGGGAAGCGGCACCGCGGATTCCCCCCCTTGAGGGTCCCGCGGGACCCGCCCTGAGGGGCCGGGACGGGTGGCGCCCCCTGGCGCCCGCCCTGCGCGCGACACCTGGCGGCAGCGATGACATCACCGCTCTGCGCAAAGAGCCGCCTGCCGATTGGCGGAAGGCGGGAG